>SKCR01036933.1:0-68410 GCA_019454045.1 Zanthoxylum bungeanum | reverse complement strand
CTTAGTTGATTCAGAGGAAAAATGTTAGGAAAATATATTGGACATATTGGCATATATATTGTATATATGTTTTGGACTTGGAGGTCCACCTACCGGATCTAGGATTGGATAAGATCCAATTGATCTTAGAGATCTACCTTGTTAAATATCATACAACTTGTTAGCCAAAGTCAAGGTTGTGTGTTATTTAACGGGATCCTAGCCCACTAGGAAACTAGGTTTCCCTAGTACTCAACAGATGGTTAAAGGCTCGCCGAAAAATAGTGGGAGGCTAGTATTGAATTTGCAATTTCGTTCAAATACTTAGCTTTCCGCGCTTTTAAATTATTTCGTCAATTATTTTATTAGTTGGACTAATATATTATTATTTTTCTTGTAACAGTTAAACTGTACCCATACATCATTAATCGAATAGTTGGACTATTGCGGTTAAGATGACAGGAAAGTTAAGCATTAGGGATATTGTCATGGGCGACAACGTCTTTAATGGCACAAACTTTCAGGATTGGGATAATGATCTCAGAATTGTTCCAGGATCCGAGAAGTTACTCTATACTATAGAGTGACCTCTTGGGCCTAAGCCCCGACCTGATCAGTTGCTAGAACTAGAGTTTTGGAAGACTCATAGCGATGACAATGCGACTACTCAATCGGTAATGCTTGCCGCTATGACTCCGCAATTCCGTCGTCAAAACAAGGGGTTGGATCCCTATGAGATGATGGCGAAGTTGCACGATCTTCACCGATCTAACCTTAGATCGCAAAGATACGAGTTGTAGAAGAATATCTTCCGCGCTCGCGCATGTCAGAGGGTACGTCTGTTGAGCACCATGCCTCACAGATGATTGCTGACATTGAGCAGCTCAGACAGATGGGCATAGTCTTCGAGGCTGAGACTTCAATAGATTTGATCCTACAGTCTCTCCCCGACACTTGGAGTGGGTTCATCATGAACTACAACATGTTGAACCAAGACCAAACTCTTGGAGAGTTGATGTCCACTCTGCGTGAGGCAGAAAATGAGCTCCTTAAGGGCAAGAAGTGCGAGGCGCACTATGCTTCAACATCTCAGACTTCGAGGGCTTGGCCCAAGGTGACTGGAGGTGTGAAGAAGAAGAAGCATAAGAAGAAGGGCAAGGCCAAATCGTCAAAGGGTTCTGGGAAACCCAAGGACAAATCCCAAGATGTATGCTTGCAGTGCGGGAAGTGGGGTCACTGGAAGCGTGACTGCCGCGAGTACAAGGCACACATGAAGGAAATCAAAGCGGGCAAAGCACCGGCTTCAGTTATGTTTGTTATAGAAATAAACATGTCTACTTCTAGTTTTAAAAATTGGATTTTTGATTCTGGTTGTGGTACTCACATATGTACTGATGTGCAGGATCTGCGGATTAGCAGGAGACTGGCCTCAGGAGAGATTGACCTCCACGTTGGAAATGGGACTCGAGTTGCCGTTTTGGCCGTGGGCACTTATGTTTTGGAACTGCCCTCGGGGCATGTACTTGAACTTATAAACTGTTATTTTGTACCTAGTTTGACTATGAATATAATTTCTGTATCTATGTTAACCCAATGCGGGTATACTTTTGTATTTAGAAACACTGGGTGTTTTATGTATAAAAATGATATAGAAATTTGCACAGCTGATGCAAATAATGGTCTTTATATTTTGAATATAAATCAATCTCAAACATATAATGTAACAAACAAAAGGCTTAAAGTAAGTAACAAAGATGAAACTTATATGTGGCATTGTCGTCTGGGACACATTAACAAGACTCGCATATCCACACTTTCAAAGAGTGGGTACTTGGACGGATTTGATCCAAATTCATATGACGTCTGTGAATCTTGTTTATTAGGCAAGATGCCTAAATCACCTTTTAGCGGTAAAGGTGCACGTGCCACCGAACTATTAGCCATTGTTCATAGTGACGTTTGTGGGCCCATGTCTAGCCAGGCTAGAGGTGGATATGAATACTTCATAACCTTTACGGATGATGCATCGCGTTATGGTTATGTGTATCTTATGAGACACAAGTCGGAAACTTTTGAGAAATTCAAAGAGTTTCGACACGAAGTAGAAGAACAGACCGACAAAAGTATTAAGACATTACGGTCAGACCATGGTGGCGAATACTTGAGCAATGAGTTTCTTGATTACTTGAAAGAATATGGTATTCTTTCACAGTGGACTCCTCTTGGAACACCACAATTAAATGGTGTGTCCGAACGAAGAAACCGAACTTTGTTAGACATGGTAAGGTCTATGATGAGTCGCATAGAGCTACCTATTTCCTTATGGGGATATGCATTGAACAGTACAATACTTATTTTGAATAAGGTTCCTTCAAAGTCTGTTCAACAGACTCCGTATGAAATATTGACAGGAAAGAAACCGAGTTTCTCATTCCTGAAGATTTGGGGTTGCTGGGCATACATCAAACGTTTGGAAGGTACCAAACTAGAACCCAAATCGAATAAGTGCCTATTTGTAGGATATCCTAAGGAAACCAAAGGATATTACTTCTATCACCCACAAGAGAACAAAGTATTTGTTGCTCTACATGCGGTTTTCCTTGAGAAGGAATTCCTAAATGCAGTGATAAGTGGGAGGAAAATAGAACTCGATGAAAATCAGAGTGATACTGTTCCTAGCACAGAATCCTTAACGGAACATGAACAATCCATCAGGGATGAGACTGTACCATAATCTTCGAATACACAAGGACCGCGTAGGTCAGAAAGAGTCAGAAAACAACATGAGAGGTATGGGTTTCTGATCTCACCTCATGTGGATATTAATCTTATTGAGGAAGACGAGCCGGCTACGTATGAGGAAGCGATACAAGGTATCGACTCCGGTTTATGGCAAGATGCCATGAATTCCGAAATGGATTCCATGTACACCAACCAGGTTTGGACATTGGTTGATGCACCAGAAGGCGTAAAGCCTATTGGTTGCAAATGGGTCTTCAAGAGGAAGACTGACATGGATGGCAACGTACAAATGTACAAAGCTAGGCTTGTAGCGAAAGGGTATCGTCAACGACATGGTGTCAATTACGACGAAAATTTTTCACCCGTTTCCATGATTAAATCCATTCAGATAATGCTTGCTATTGCTGTATATTTCGATTACGAGATATGGCAGATGGACGTCAAAAACACTTTCCTTAACGGAAACCTTTTGGAGGATATTTATATGCAACAGCCTGACGATTTTATCGTACCTAGACTTGCAAATAAGGTTTGTAAGTTAAATTGATTCATTTATGGATCGAAGCAAGCATCGCGTTCTTGGAACCAACATTTTGATGAGATCATAAAAGAATATGATTTCGTTCAAAACGAGGATGATCCTTGTGTATATAAGAAGGTTAGTGGGAGTGCACTGTCATTCATTGTTCTTTACGTTGATGATGTATTGCTTATTGGCAATGACATTCCCATGTTAACATCGGTGAAAGCTTGGCTTTCATTAAAATTCTCCATGAAGGATCTGGGAGAAGCATGCCTTTATTCTAGGAATAAAGATCTACAGGGATAGATCTAGAAAGCTGCTTGGACTCTCCCAGAGCACGTACATTGACAAAGTGTTGAAGAGATTCAACATGGATCAGTCCAAGAGGTGACTGTTGCCAGTGTCACATGGCGTCACTCTATCTAAGGACATGTGTCCTAAAACTCAAGATGAGAGAGACAACATGAGTCAGATACCATTCGCCTCGGCAGTCGGATCGATCATGTATGCCATGATATGTACGCGACCTGATGTCTCATATGCTCTGAGCATGTGTAGTCGCTATCAGGCCGATCCAGGTGATAGTCACTGGATGGCGGTTAAGAATATCCTAAAGTATCTTAGCCGAACTAAGGATGCTTTCTTAATCTATGGAGATGGAGAACTTGAGGTAACTAGGTATACCGATGCAAGTTTCCAAACCGATAAAGACGACTGCAAGTCGCAATCCAGGTACATATTTTGTTTGAATAATAGAGCAGTAAGCTGGAAATCTTCCAAGTAAGAGACTGTTGCCGATTCAACAATAGAAGCGGAGTATATTACTACAGCTGAAGCAGCAAAAGAGGCAGTTTGGATCCGAAAATTCCTAATTGGATTAGAAGTAGTTCCGTTAGCAGCTGAGCCCGTTCCATTGTATTGTGACAATAACAGGGCTATAGCACAGGTTAAGGAACCGCAGTCTCATCAACGATCCAAGCATGTTCTTCGATGTTTCCATCTGATTCGTGAGATCATACATCGTGGCGATGTGAAGATCGAGAAGGTCGCATCAGACGACAACATTGCAAATCTGCTGACGAAAGTTATTCCGCAGCAAAAGTTTGAGCGACATGTACATAGTTCCGGTATTAGATGCTTGAGTGACTGGCTATAGGCCAAGTGAGAGATTGTTAGACAATTATGACCCATAACGTCACTATTTGTAAAAGACATTGTGGTTTTTGTACAAATTAATTATGTAGCAATGTAAATTGCATTTTATTATTTTGTAATTTGATTACTTAAATAAATAAATGATAAAAGTCATTATGATTAGTTTCAGATTATAAGATATGAGACAGTATCAATCTATAAAGGTTTAATCATTAAATATCCTTAGTCGTAGTATTATCGAGATTGGACATCGGTAATTCGGAATAGACTAGTATTGCACTTGTGCGTGTTATGGAAGCGTAACAGCATAGTTCTCATTTATTTAAGTATTGGATACTTATGCAAGTTTGATAGGAGGTTGTGTTTACCGATGGTACGGAAACAGCTTCGCTCTGGATAGACCCCGCAGAATCTCATTGGTAGTATGACTATGTGTCTATGGGAGTCCGAATCAGGGTAGATGTATTTTGTCTTAACCTGAGACTTACATCGCTAGTACTTGCGACAATCAATACGCTTTGGTTTTGGTCGTCCAGGACTTTAACATGTTCTGTGTACGCCTCTTCTGGGTTTATTGATAATCGTAGTGTATTGGGTGTGATGTCAAGATGGAAGTATCACTTCAGTCATATGGAGATGATGATCATGCAGGGATACAGAACTGGTACTCTAAATGGTTGCAACCATCAGAATAATATGACAAGGTCATGATTATCCGATTAAAGAGACTAGTTGCTCGTAATCCGATATATGCTTCGTACGGGGCAGACAATATTCCAGCCCTAGGCCTTGCATGTGACATCTGATACTGGATCACAATATGCAATACTACGTATACTACGACTAATATAGATTATATATTCCATTAAGAATATTTCTGGAGAATTGGGTAGGCACGGTGCTTTGCTAGAAGCCAACCATGTCTTGTAAATTGGTAAAAACGTAGTACGAGATACGTACATGTTCGGATAGTCCGACGATCAAATTTACTGCCAACATATCCAGGGATCTCTTGGGTCGCTTCCCGAAGATTCACCGATGACGTATGATTCGAGCATAATTAATCTGGGATTAATTACGGAGAGATTTTATCTAGGATATAATACTATTTGAAGAGAGAGAACGATTAATTTGGAATTAATCGATAAAGTAATATATTCGATATATTAAATGAAATTAGATTTCGACGCGGAATTAAAAATAGATATTAATTCGGGCAAATGAATTAATTTAGAATTAATTCACTAGCGACGTGAATAGTAATTTTGATTGGCATTAATATTTAATTAAATTTGATTTAATTACGTCGCAACGGAAAGTTCGTTAATTCGAAATTAGCGAACCTGAGCCCGGGAGTGGTTGCAGGCCCACTCGAATTTCGAATCAAGTGGGGCCCACAAGTCACATCACTTGTCACTTTGAGTGATGGGTTTTGGTGACAATGATGATGACTTGCCTTACACACTTTGTATTGATGATGGCTTGATTGACTTGTACCAAATATTTGGTAAATGATTATTAGATTTTTGAAATCAAATATTAACAAGTCAACAACATCATTTTGCTCTCTCCACATTCACGCCACTTTGAAGAAAAATTAACTCTCCCATATTTCTTTCTCTTGGCCGAATACACAAGGAGGAAGAAGGTGATTTTTGTTGCAAAAATTACCAAGAGCTAGCACTCTAAAGGATCATCAAAGGTGATAGGGAAACCAACCTTGGAGCTTGGAATCACCATTGAAGCTTGGAGCTTAAAGATCAAAGTTCATCTTCAACAAAAATTGGAGCTTGGCCGTGACCTTCAAGGACAAGAAGAAATTTTTTCTGAACTTGACGCATCCATAAACCGCTCATTGTAAGTATGATTCCGCCATACTTCTTTAATGTATTCACATTTTTTTTATGCTTGAATGATCTTGGGACTACTTTAGAAACCAACACAATGGGCGTGGGTGTAGGTCTTCTTGGGCGTGTATTGGGTTTGTTTTGGTGGGCTTGGTATGTGGTTTAGTGATGTGTGGGCTTGGTGTGTGACTTGCGGGGGTTTGGGCTAAGGATGTGTTTTAAAACGGAGGTCCAACAAGCAAACCCGAAGCATAAACAAACGAATTAATTCAAACAATGTGTCAATTCTCGACTCTTCCCTTCCGACGTCTGTTTCCCGCGACTTCCACAATTAAAGAGGTATTGTCTCCGTGTGAGACTCATCATTGGGACTTATATGCAAAAATACAGTGCCTACAATAGCGATTCAAGCTTTTCGGATGAAGAAGATGCAAATGAGACAAACAACATTGCCTTTATGGCAATTGAGGGTGATGACTTATTCATTGAGAGTGAAGAAGAAAAGGTACATGATTCCTCCGATTATGATGAATTACTTGATATATTTAATGAATTGCATGAATTATATGATTCATTAATAAAGAAGCATAAATTGGTCAAAAAAATATTCATCATTATTACATGATCATGTATTAATTTTAGAGAAAAATGAAATGTATGAAAATAAATTAATATTCTTAAAGAGTGAAAATGTAAAACTTGGAAAAAGCATATTGAACATGACATCTAAATCTAATACATGTGATTGTGAATCTATTAAATAAGAAAAATGATTATTTGAAAAAGAAAGTGATGAATTCGTATATCATTCTAACAAAATTTACTTTGGGTGAGAAAAATTTTAAAATGTTACGTGGTTCTCAAAAATGTGTATTCAATAAAGAGAGTTTGGGATATAGGCCTTACAATAAAAGAACTTATTTGAAAAATAATTTTGTTAAGACATCCACCTCTTTTACACATGTTACTTTTAATGCAAATGTGACATATCATGCATGTAATAGGAAATGACATAAGATATATGGCTGCATGTATAAGAAGGAAAATGTGAAGGTTGCATGGGTATAGTGTTGTTATAAGACTTGTAGGTAATTTCAAATTTGAGAGATGTTTTTTGATGAAAGTTGTTGATATGAAAATTAACTGTATATAACATTTTACATATCATAACTAGAATTCAAATGAAAGAGATATAAATGTTTGAAAATATATAGTTGATCTGCAATCATTAATCTCTTATAAAAGTAAGAGGCATTTTAACATATTTTTTTTTGTTAAAACATATCGACAATATTATTTGTTTTAAAGTTTATGATTGTAAATTAATAATATATAATTTTTTTTTTAAATTCCTTATATTTTGAGAAATATTTAATTTTTAAGTTAAACGTTATGGAAAAAAACTCCATCCAAATTACCTACCAAACCTACGTTAGCTTTAAATTTTAAATTTTTTGTTTTTATTTTTTGAGTGCCACTTTGGAAATTATTCCATTTTATTATGTGTATTTATGTCATTTGACATATAGGTGGACTAAGTGAAAATAATTATTTGTGATTAAAGTAAATGAGAATATACCTCTCAATCTTAGACTGAATAATAAATTAAAAAAAAATAAAACTATAAAATGAATGATTTTTTTTCTGGAATCCCAGGGAAAATAACCAAATCTCCCCCATCATTAACATGTTTTTTTCAGCTTGACTCGCTGTTTTTTGGTATTTTCTTCAGAGTAATGATGCACAAAAAAATTTAAAAGTAAAAAAAAAAAGTTATTCAACTTTTGCTTTCTTTTTTCCATAAATTGATCCCTCTGAAATCCGCACAAATCAGAATTTTTAAGGAATATGTCGAGAGAGAATTGGATTTGGATAGCTATTAAGTGGTTGGTAAATAATGATCGATTTAGGTTCTTCTCTCCATCAGAATAACTATGGATCTCTTTTTAATTTTTGATATAATGATAAATGACCTACTTAGGTTATGGTATTGCTTTCATACAGCTGAAGTCATTAGTTAAAATACAATAATATTAGAAATGATTAATTACAAAGAATTTAGTTCAGATATGGGATACTTATTCAGAAGTTTTCGCAACTCAATCATGTATGATAGAATCATCAAAGATTTGATCATTCGAACTTTGTCTCTAACTCACTATAGGCTCAGGAAACAAAAATAAGATGTGTATGAATTGAATATCTAGCAACAAGAAAGAAAATGATTGAATAGAAAAACTCTCATTGCTGGAAATTGCTTTTCATATTTCTCTTGATAATCTATTATTAACAATTTCTTCCCAACTCATTTCGCTATAAAGAAAAAAGATTGGAATATTTACTACTTGTCTCAATCAAGAGAAAGAAAGCAACTCAAATTATTCATTGGTCCATGATAGCCTACATAAGTCGGAATCTAGGGAAAGAAATACCTAACGATTAGTAATTTCTTTCAAGACCGTCCCTAATACAATTTCCTTGAATTGATCTGACTCCATCAGAACGAAACGAAATTTATTTGATTGATATATGTAACAACCTCTGTTTTATTTCCTTTCCCATACATACTTCATCTCTGTCTTTGAATCTAGTCGAACATGGCTAACATGAGAAGGGATTAGTGATCTCTTCCCTCCGGTGAGTCCATATGCTTTTTATTTTTGAGTTTTATTTTTGATTTTTATTTTTTTAATGTTTTAACTTTTGATTCCTAGATGTTAATCTAAGGATCCACTCATATGTGGGGCTAATAGTCTAACCATATGTTAGGTGTTTAAGTTTATATTTTTCAGAAATAATTACACTCTTTATCAGATTATAGAAGATCTATTGAGTCAAGTGGGTAGATCTAGCATATGAGGTGAAGGTTGTGTGAGAGCATTACGGTTCTTCCTGAGCGTGTATTAGATTTATCGATTTTTTTTAATAGATTGTATATAGGTTGATGTAAAGATTTATTTTCAATATGTGTATTGAGTTGTTACGATTCTAGTTAAGAATCAGTATTCAATGATTCTATGCTGAGGAGGGAAGACCAGGTTGGTCCCAAAATTCTTTTTACTTAATAGTTTTAGGCGTGAATATGATTTTCTATCGGTTACGTGGAACACATCGTGTATAGATTATTTTATATAATTAGGTTTTGCTAACAAGCTCGAGTCTTAGTATATCCTAAATATTGTATTCTAACTGAAATGACTGTGTAATTTTATCTTTTGTTATGATTTTAAGTAATGAAATTTTTCATTAACCTTAAAAAAATATATTCTTTTGCCATCATTTGTGTCTTCGGCGCTAGAGAGTATGAATGACTCAACTACGCCTGTGATAAAATTATTGTGATTAGAATCTGGGAGGTAAGGATGGTAAAATTCGGATTTAGATTTTGTTACATTTGAATTCAGATCAGGTATACCCGGTCCAGATTCACTTGTATCATAGTATTTTTGCTATCCTAATAAGAGGTTGATTCTGAGTGAACAAAATAAAATCCAAGTTCGAGATTTGAATTCAGGTTACTATAGATTTTGTTATGAATTTATGGATGTAACTTATACTTAAAAATCAAATTTTAAGAAGAGAGAGTTTAAGAATTAATAAACCATCAATTAATATCATATTTAGCTAATATAGTGTTGGAAAATGCTCAATAGTAAGCATTTTCAGGTACAATTTTAAGCATGGTCCACTTCGTGTTAGTGTTTATTTTTTAGTGATTCAGATACTCCTTCGTGAGTAGTTCGGAATGGTCTATTCATATGCTTAAAATGGTGCTTGGGTGAATGAGAAATTATTGCTCAAAGTTCACCTATTGGTGTTGGAAAATAAAGAGAAATAAGCTTGTCCCACATAGGAAAGCTAATAAAGGAAAATTGTGTTTATATATGATTGCTCATATGTAGATGGGTAAGTGTTATAAGGATAGATGCTCTCTCTACGTGCGGGCACAGGAGGGTGCAAATCAAAATCCGAACAGGCCTGACTCGTGTGCACCTGCGCGTCTTGCGTACACGAATGCCGGACCAAATTCTGCGGGCCTGGCCCAGCCATTTTTGCAAGTCTCTTTATTTTTTCCAAGTTCTTTTGAAGTTCCATAACAGTTAAATTAATTCTATTAATTAACTGGGTGGTTACAAATAATGAAAAGTCTCCCACTAACTCTATTGAATTGGCATGCTCATTTTCTTTTAATGGTGGAGTGATTTTCGTTTTTGAAAAGAGATAAAATACGAACAAAAGACATAACGTTTTTCCCTTAAGTTTTCTTTACGGTTTTGTTGAAAGAGTTCAGACACTTCGTGGTTCGTTGAAGACGATTTTGGTGGTGCCATTTCTCGTCTATTTCCGTTGCATCCTGGGAAATAGACGTCTCGCGTTCTACTGCACCATTCGGTAGGGGACAAATTTATTTTAAGGAGATTGTTGCCGCATCAACAAGCCTCGAAATTCTCTCGGTTCTTGTTGCTGGTTTGATACTGCACTGCCTTCGTTGCTCAACTGATGTTCCTGTCGCTGGTTCGTTGCTGCACCGCCGTGACTGATTGCAGTTTCCTGTGACTATTTTATTACTCTTATTGTGTTGTTTATTATATCATTCGTGTTCTCTTTTACTGTTTGTTTAGAGTCCTTTGTAAGAACATAGTAACCAAATATTTGTAATATATAGGACAAATGGACGATAATATTCCACCACGCTTTGAATCTCAACGCTAGGGGTGTAATCGAGCAGAGTCGAGCTGAGTAATATCTAGCTCGACTTGACTCAATAAATATTTATATGAGCTCGAATCAAGCTTTACATGTATTGTTCAAACTCAACTCATTAAGAAAATATAGGGATCGAGCTCGATTCGATTATTAAATGATTCGACTTGACTAGAGTTGGATTAATTAAAAAAAATCAGTTTTTTTTAATCAAAATTTAAATAAATTCCCTATAAAATTCAAATGTCTGTGACCGCTCTCTATGTACATATGATATCGAGTCGAGTTGTGTTTATACGATTCGAGTCGGGTCTATTTCGAATAGTATTCGCGAGTAGAAAATGAGCCGAGTTGAGTTTTTGCGAGTTGCTATCGTTTAACAATGAACTATTATTTTCGAATTCAGATAGCTCATATATTAAACAAATTGAACTCGAACCAAGACAAAAGCAAGTTGAGCTCGAATTATTCATGAAAGACGATTAATTTATATTCTCTTACCCAGGCCCCACGCATGCTAGATTTCACACTAGTCTAATTAGTCTCGGCCGAACATTTTACTACCGGTGTCACTTCGTTTGCCATACGATTGTAATTAGGAGGTATGGTGTTGGCTCTGATACCATTTGTTACAGACACAAATATCAATAATAAGAATAACATAAAATTATGCTATTGGATTCCTTCAAGGGAATCCGAACATCCTAATTATTGGTATTTCGGGGGACTAACCACCTCCCAAAATAACTAAGAAGATGTCATCATAATTCTATCTTATTTTATTCATTAAAAACGATAAGTATTTACAGCATTATAAAGAATAAAGGATATCTATCAATTGGTGATAACAAGCCTATCCATTAGCTAAAAAATCACATATTATACTTATTAATGATAAATACTAACATACATAAATAAATCTAATTTAAGAAATACATACCAATTTAATAAGATAATCCATGAGATCGTAACATTCATTCCCCCCTTAAAATACTACTGTCCTCAAAGTAGACTTCTTTCGATAAATCATTTTCTCATCCATGCCTTATTTCAAACAATCGTCTTCTCATCCGTGACTTCTTTCAAACACCCATCTTATATTATCTGTCCCTTGATTGTTATATTTTTCGGGAGGAAAGTTTGGGTTTGGCTCTAATAACAAATTTTACGAATCCGTAGGTAGAATCTATTATAAAAAACCAACTTGTAAAGAAATATCGCTTAATGATAATAAACCGAGAGTCCAATACCCTAATCACAAGACCTCATGAGCAAGCGGTGGCTATAATTGATGTTTTACTTTATCAGCAACAAATTTAAAATGTCCAACAAGTTTTCATACTACTTAATATCCTCTATTATCTTGGCCGCTCGGGATTGGGAGGTGGTGGTGGTAATTGTATCATGTACTTTGTACTGCCTTTCTATAATGAATCCACTATACCATGCAAATGCCTTTTCTTTGAAGTTGGAGACCAACAAGGAAGGACCACCACACGTTGCATGCTCCACCAACCAGTAAATTTTAACACTACATTTAAAGATCGTGGACTGGATGCTGTCTTTATATTTATATATATTTATAGGAGCAAGTATATGACATGAAAATTGTGACTCCAAATTAGTAATGGACTAGACAAAGCAATTTTGTTGGCTCAAGAAATAGGGTACTAGTAGTCATGGACTTGGTCACAATTGCTTCAATTCTTCTATTTGCATTTCTCATCGCCAACATCACACACCGTTACCAAACCCGAAAGCCCATGAAGATGACAAAAGGGCTTCCACCCGGCCCACCAAAATTGCCCATATTTGGCAACCTTCTCCAGTTGACCCCACTGCCCCACAGGGATTTTGCTTCCTTGTGCGACAAGTATGGGCCATTGGTCTACCTCCGTCTTGGTAGCGTCGATGCAATCACCACCAACGACCCCGACATCATACGTGAAATACTTCTCCGGCAAGATGAAGTGTTTGCCTCCCGCCCGAGGACTCTCGCCGCCGTCCATCTTGCCTACGGCTGTGGCGACGTGGCATTGGCCCCACTAGGCCCGCATTGGAAGAGGATGCGGAGGATTTGCATGGAGAACCTACTTACAACCAAGAGACTGGAGTCTTTCGCAAGACACCGGGCCGATGAAGCCCAACATCTTGTTCAATATGTTTGGGGTCAGACCCAGAGTGGGAAGCCCGTAAACTTGAGGGATGTGTTGGGTGCATTTTCAATGAACAATGTGACAAGAATGTTGCTAGGGAAGCAGTATTTCGGAGGCGGATCTGCAGGCCCAGAAGAATCCATGGAGTTCATGCACATAACGCACGAGTTGTTTAGGCTATTGGGTGTGATTTATTTGGGTGATTATTTGCCAGTTTGGAGATGGGTGGATCCTTATGGATGTGAAAAGAGAATGAGGGAAGTTGAGAAAAGAGTTGATGATTTTCACACCAAGATTATTGATGAACATAGAAAAAATGCTAGAAAGGCCAAGAGTTGTGAAGATGAAGATGAAGATGCTGGAGATATGGATTTTGTTGACGTTTTGTTGTCTTTGCCTGGTGAAAATGGAAAAGAACACATGGATGATGTTGAAATTAAAGCTCTTATTCAGGTCACATTTCTTATCAGTTTTTAATATATTTATTTATTTAGGGTTTTCTTAATGACAATTTATTTATTACGTGGCATTTTAGGACATGATCGCGGCAGCAACTGATACTTCAGCTGTGACGAACGAGTGGGCAATGGCAGAAGTAATCAAGCATCCACGTGTCCTTCGCAAAATCCAAGAAGAGCTTGATTCAGTTGTGGGTCCAAACCGAATGGTCAATGAACAAGACTTGGCCCACCTTAATTACCTACGCTGCGTAGTACGTGAAACATTTCGCATGCACCCAGCCGGGCCCTTTCTCATCCCTCACGAATCTTTGCGCGCCACAACAATAAACGGCTATCTCATTCCCGCCAAGACACGTGTCTTCATCAACACACATGGGCTAGGCCGAAACACCAAGATATGGACCGATATTGAAGAGTTTCGGCCCGAGAGGCATTGGCTGGCTGATGGGAGCCGAGTCGAGATAAGCCATGGAGCCGATTTCAAGATTTTGCCATTTAGTGCTGGGAAGAGAAAGTGTCCAGGCGCGCCGCTTGGGGTTACTTTGGTGCTAATGGCTTTGGCTCGGCTCTTTCACTGCTTTGATTGGACCCCACCCGAGGGATTAAGGCCTGAAGATATTGATACTAGCGAGGTTTATGGGATGACCATGCCAAAAGCTCAACCATTGTCGGCTATTGCAAGGCCGCGTTTGGCAGACCACATGTATCTCTGAATTGTCCATTGACAAGTAAACAAATTAAAAAAAAAAAATCATCAACTCTTTTCTCAATTTTTTTAAAAAAAAAAAAAAAAAAGAGTAAACAAATTAAGTGAATAATAGTAATTTTATTTCAAAATTATTGTGTTATATGGAGATGAAATTAAGGGGATAGAAAGCGCGGCCCTGACTTCCTATATCACATGCACGATTAATTTTGAAACTCGAGCGAGTAAAAGCACCTCCATGCAAGTTTCTCGATATCTTGCATGGAAAATTTGGTATAAATATGTGATGTCCTGGCTAAGTAATCAGATATTATCCGTTTTGATGTACAATATGCGCAATGTCGAAGCCATTGTCTAGGTCTGCAATTAGTTGAGGGAGCTCCACACTTAAGCGATGTGAGAAATTATACTATGAAATTCCCATAGTCTATGACTTAAATAACCCAAAAAAATGGTTAATTGAGAATCAAAAAATAAGGTCTAAATAATATCATTTTACTCAAATTCAATCATAACACTCCCAATTATCAAATTCAAAACAACACTTCAATCCCTCGACAACAATATCTCAAATATATTCCAATTTGGCACTACCAATATCCAAACAACAAATTAATCAAAGTAAATGTTAGCGGAAATATCTCCCTAGGACGAATAGGTCGAAGAATGACGAAAATGGTGGCGTCAGGACGAAGAAGAATTCGACCCAGGAAGACTTAATGCAGGACGATTCAAGGAAAGAGCGAAGAATCATGAAAGGAGGAGACACTCTAGAACGGTTGGCCAGCTAGGAGATACCTTCAACGTCTCCTACACAAACTAATGTCAACCCCCACGATTTGGTAAGTTATCTAGCGATTACACACACAATCCAACAGTTAGATATGCGTAGAGGACGTGGGGGCTTAGTGGAATGAAAGCAGCGGAACTACTCAAACGTGTAGCAAGGTCATGCACTATAAAAGACTCAAGTATAGAACAAAAAAAGGGCAGAGAAAAAAATGAAGACTCATACCGAGCAATTACTTTAACTTTAGAATTGTAATGTGTGTGCTTGCGCCATTTGGAGACATTTTTTTTGGAATCAAACACCCCTTTCTGGATTGTGTCTCAGGAGGATTGGAACTTACACGCGTATTGACAAAAAATATGCCAACAATAATGCAAGAGATAATGTGAGAGAAGTTGCACGCACAAGATTATTAAGTGATTCCAAAAATCGGTCTATATATATCCATGCCTCAAACAACACATAAAAGGATTCACTATAACATGTTGGCTTCCCTGATATCAATGAAACCCTCATAATTTCTTATTTACTGGATTTGAAGATGACCCAATTTTCTTTACGGGATCGAAGATGACCCAAATATTTTATTTTATTACAAATCAATGGAGAACAAAATATCAATTAACATGATTATATACTTTAATTTATAAACAATTCAACAACTGAATCAAATGTATCATATATATACAAATGATATCATATTAAAGAGTTCCAAAATTGAGTGACTATATAGCAATTCTAAATCAACCAAAGGTGGTTGATTTACTGTAGAATAGTAGCCTAATAGCTAACCATCAACCAAGCACAATCTAACCATTAGATATGCTAAATTCAAGCCTAACACATGAGAATTGTTTAGTAAGCAACCATTGCTTTTCACTCACACAAAATATATATAATTAACAATTAATTAATCTTAACATTTATAATAGATGGACATGGAAATAACATCATATGTCATGTATAAAAAATGCACTAACTAGTTTAATATCAATCATATTGACCTAAATTGCAACTAAACATAAGGAAAGGTTAATATGCTTACCTATTAAGCTTGGATGTCAAGAAAACAATGTTCATTTTTCTTCCTTGTTGCAATGTCAATAAGTTTCTTTAAGAAGCTTAGTATTTCATTTTTTGTGAGAGTGAATAGTGATTAAGTTGTAAAGAATTCTTTTTATTATATATATATCAAATATATATAAATAAAATATTAATTCCATGACTAATCAAAATTAGCCAAAACTAACCAATCAAAATTCGCTATTTTACCCAATTAATATTAGCTAGCATTTAACTTAATTAAAATCCAAAATCCAAATGACGAAATCATATTTAAACACTTAAAAAGTGGGGCCATTTACATGGATTTCAATTTTATCTCATGTGTATTATTTATTTGTTTAACACTATAATAAATCGGATCAAATAATTTATCTAGGACTCATTCTCGAATAATTATATCGTATAATGATTAATTATTCTTTCCAATAGTCAACACATTAGTTACAGGCTATCCAAGTGCTCTATGAGTACACTTCATATTGTGAGACTCTCTAGGTTCATGTACGTTTGTCACATTAACATCTTCTGAACTTATTGCTTGGACAAGCAGGTAGAACTCATCAATGATACATATTGGCGGAGATGAACTTTCAGATCCCTGATCTTGTTGAACTTTACCATGTCTGGAATCCTGAATTAAGAAGTTAGATGTTCCTTAAATGTCATAACATTATAATATATGAGGTCTTCATGTTTGTCCTTCATTTTTTCGGCCATTAACTTCATTTATTCTTTTAGTTTCTAAAGTTCAGCTTGGGAGTTGGCCATCCTACCTTTAGCATACTCAGCCATGTCATCATACAGAGTGAGGATTTCTTCGGTTGTCCTATTTGTAGGCTTTCTGTGCCTCTTTTCACCAGTTTCAGCCCTCGCTGCTAGAGGCGCCGTCAAGTTGGCCATAGTATTGGCTAGGGTCTACTGCTGTTCAGTAATCTTGTCCAGGTTGGTATCCAGTTGATCTACATGGGAACCTTCATTGCTGGCCATTTTTAAGCTTGTCAACTGTCTTTTGACTAATCTGTCTTCTTTCGAAACCCAACTCGCCTCTATATATGTTGGCTACAACAAAAAAATGGTTACCATGATGCATGTATGCATGAAATGCATGATATGCTCAAACATTAGCATATATCATTCCAACTTTATCCCTCTCATACACGTGGTAAGTCCAATATCTTTCTAGGCATTGCTTAGATTATGTACCAACATAGGGTACACAAATTCGTTCTCTCATATGCTAGAACGTAAACATTGGCTATTTTGGTTTCTTTCCATTGTTAAAAGACAAAGGCTGCCCATTTACAAATGACTAATCCTAATATGAAGATCATGCCATTATTTAGAAATAACGAATTGGAACCTTAATAATCTTGGTTATTTGGGATAGGCTTAGAAACATTTAAGAATATCTAAATGGGTCAAAATAGAACGTACCTGTAGGACACAGAAATCGGCGATGCTGTTCCGGGCTCGCGGCCCGGTTAGGAGTACGGAGTAGCCCGCGGGGGAACTAAACCGGAGAAATAACATGGAGTCGCCACCCGGTGTGAACCGGAAAAATGATTTAAGGCCGCACTCACCCCTCACAAGGGAAGACCTCAAACCGTTGGGTTCGGAATGGTCCCTTACTTATGCCACTTGTAATGAAAGGATTTGTGCAATAATCTAACCAAGCCTAAGCAACATATATTTCCAAGGATAGTCTACTTCTAAGTTCATGCATAAAAAAATAAATTGGAATAACGAAAATCATATAATTTCATGAACACATTATATTGATAAACACAGAGACGCAAATAAACAATAATTGTACAAGCATGCATATTAAAGAGAGGCAATTAAGTGCATAATGTAAAAAGATAATAAAAGAGGCAATTATACAATAAAATAAACGTGCCATGATGCGATGCAAAAGAAGATAGACAATAAAGGTGAAAGAAGAGAGATGCAATAAATGCCCACATCTATATAGGACTTCAAGTGTCCGATGGAACGTATCTTACGTTTAATCGAACGTGCTTTGTCCGGCGCGGTAAAACATCGTGGTAAAGGCAGCCCTTAGGCTTTTCATCTCTCGAAATGGAGGACCTTTAATCCAACTTGATTTGCCCATGCGCCTTGCAATATGATGCATGATTATGCAAGGAGATGACATACAAAAAGTAAATAACGGAATAATAAAAGGCGCGGCAAAGTATTGTCGTAAAGGTAGCCTTTTCGAATTTTCTTCCCTCAAATAGGGAACCTTTAGACCAACATACTAAGCTCATGCGCATTACATCACAATTCATAGAAAGTAAAGACAACAATATAGGACTTCGTATACTCGATTAAACATATCTCACATTCAATCAAACACACTTCGTCCGGCGCGACAAAGTATTGTCGTAAAGGTAGCATTTTGGAATTTTCTTCCCTCAAATAGAGAACCTTTAGACCAACATACTAAGCCCATGCGCACTATATCATCAATACAAAAGCAGTAACGTGCGGAAAGTAAAAGACGGAATATAAAATGCGAATAATAAACAAACAAGATAAAATAAAGTGAAAGATGTGCCGTTTGCTCAAGTGGTACGTGGAGTTGTTTCCCAAGTACATACCGCACTACCGTCCATTCGGATTTAGCTACGGAATTTACGTCTGGGTTTCCATCCGATATACCATAAGAGACGACACATTTTCCATTCATCCAATGGCCACAACGCACATTAACCAACGACTCTCATGCGGAGGAAATTCAATAAATAATTAAAAGATGAATGAAAATAAATAAGAAATGTGCCATCAGGTCTAACCTTTTATGTCGACTCTTGGAAGTGTGTCACAAGGCCGTCAGAAGGGCTAACACTCCGTAACTCTTCCGGTTCGCTGGTTCACGTTCTTTCCTCGTTGTTTCGCTGTTTAGGCTGCTGTTTTTACTCTATTTTACTGCTGTTTTTAGCTGTATTTTCTGGTCAATATTTTCACTGTATTAAGGGACTGTTTTGGTGTTTTTTTAAGGGGTATTGGTGTTGGACAATTATGACCCATAGAGTCACTATTTGTACAGATCATTATGTTGTTGTACAAATTAACTATGTGACAAAGGAGATTGCACTCTTATCATTTGTGATTAGATCACCTAGATATATAAATGATAGGAGGTCCCTATGATTTGTTCATGGACGGAGAATGATATGAAACAGTATCAGTCCACGTAGGATAAATCATTAAATATCTATAGTCAGAGTATTATCGAGATTGGACATCGATAATGCGTAAAAGACTAGTATTACACTTGTGCGCGTTGTGAGGGCACAACGACATAGTTCTCATATATTTGGGTATAGGATACTCATGCAAGTGTAATAGGAGGTTTTGTTTCACTGATGGTACGGGAAACAGCTTCGCTCTGGATTAGACCCCCTCGAAATTCCATTGGTAGTATGACTATGTGTCTATGGAAGTCCGAAATCAGGGTAGGTGTATTTGGTCTTAACCTGAGACTTGCACTGCTAATACTTGTGATAATCAATATACTTTGGTTGCGGTCATCCAGGGCTTTAACCGGTTCTGTGTACGCCAATGCTGGGTATATTGAGATTTCGTAGTGTGTTGGGTGTGATGTCAAGACGGAAGTGTCACTCCAGTCATATGGAGATGATAGTCACGTAGGATACGGTACTAGTACTCTTAAGTACTGCAGTCATCGGGATAAAATGACAAGGTCATGTTTATCCGATTATAGAGACTAGTTACCAGACATCCGACATGTGCTTCGTACGGGGCAGACACAATTCCAGCCCCAGGCCTAGCACGTGATCATATGATACTGGATCGATATACGCAATACCACGTATACTACGCCTGATATAGATCGCGTATTCCTGTAAGCATGTTTATGGAGAATTGGGTAGGCATGGTACTTTGCTAGAAGCCAACCTTGTCTTGTGAATCGGTGTAAACGTAGTACTAGGTACTTACGTGTTCGGATAGTCCGACGACCCGATTTACTGCCAACATATCCGGGGATCTCATGGGTCGCTTCCCGAAGATTCACCGATGACGTATGACTCGCACTTTAATTAATCTGAGATTAATTGAATGAGAGAGAAAATTAATATGGGATTAATTGCGGAGATATTTTATCTGGGATAAAATATCAATTAGAGAGAGAGAACGATTAATTTGGAATTAATCGGTAAAATAATATATTTGATATATTTAACGAAATTGGATTTTGACGCGGAATTAAAATTAGATTTTAATTCGGGCGAACGAGTTAATTTAGAATTAATTCGTTAGCGACATGAATAGTGATTTCGCTAGGCGTAATCATTTAAATACGACGCAACAGAAAATTCATTAATTTGGAATTAGCGAACCCGAGCCCGGGATTGTTTGTGAGCGCATTCGCATTTCGAATTCGAGTACGGCACGCAAATCAAATCAAGTGTCAAATCGCAAGTCACATCAAGCATCAAATCACATGTCACTTTGAGTGATGTGACAATTGATTGATTGATGTGAGTTGATGTGTGATAATTGAAAGCATTAAATGCTTGATTTATTGAAATAGAAAAATGGTAAATGGTTTAAATAATTTTGGAAATTATAAAACCCTTTTTACACTTTTTTATTTCACACATTCTCTCTCTCGGGTTTTAGGTTTTTTGAGCCAAAAACCATATCTCTCATCTCTTTTTCTTCTCTTCTTCCTCACTCCCAAGGGGCTGCTGCCTTATACTTTTCTGGTTCAAAACCGAGTGCAGTAAGAGAAGAAATGAGTGATTTTGTTGCAAGATCAAAGTGCTAACACACTCTAGGAGGCATACCAATGTGATAGGGCAGTGTATGCGTGAGCATGGAAGTTCATCACAAAGCTTGGAGCTTCAAAGGACATCCATGGCCGAATCTTGGAGGAGCCAAATGGTGGACTGCCGTGAGAGCCACTGCCACTGCCGAGCTTGGAGAGGGTAGTTCATTTTGGTCATCATCGCATCTCAACCGATCAATGTGAGTTTTTCCGTACCTTCTATGATTGTATTTAAACTTGTTTCATGCTTGATTAATGATCTTGGGAAGCTTATAGTAGACCAACAATTGGGGGTCACTGTTTTGGGCTGTTTGCCGGCAGTTTGGGGGGCTTTTTTCAAGGCAGTCTGTGTATGTTCGTGGCAGTGTGTGAGAGTCTTAATCAGTGTGTGGAGTGCGTGGTTTATATGTATGAAACAGTGTGGGGTCAAATGGGCAAATGAGAGTGTGGCGTGAGTGGGCAGTGCATGGTCTGCCAGGTGCGTTGAGTGTGTGCTGTTTCGTGAGGGGCGTGTGTGTGTCTCGGTAAGTGACGTGTGTGTGCGTTGTGGTGGTGTTTTGGTTCACGTGGGCTGCTGGCTGTTGAAGTGTTTGTGAGGGGCTGTTTCACGTGAATCTGAGGGCTGCATGATGCATGGGGTTGGTTTGTTTATGATTTTTGTTGAATCGGTGAGGGTTGCTTTGGTGGTTTTGAAGTCGTTTTGTGCTGAATTAGTTGATCTCTAGGGTCTTTGTTGATGTTTAAGTAATGGGCGAGTGGCCTGTGTTTAGTCGGTCTCTAGTTGTGGGCAGTTAGGGTTTCTTGTCAAGAGAGAAGGCCAGAGGTACGTGCGAAGAGAGAATGAAGAGAAGAGAGGATTGCTAGGGTTTATTTGTGTGTTTGGTCTTCGTTTACTGGTTGAAGGTTGGAGGGGTGTTAGGTTTGTGCTTTTGGTGGAGGCTGCGTGCTCTGTTTAAGGGGTGAGGTTGCTTTGGTTTTGTTGGAAGGGGCTGTGAGTGATGAAGGAGAACCCATGGAGTTTAGGGTTTTGTGTTATTTTTATTGTGATGTATTAGGGTTATGCATGGGTTTTGAAAAGGAAACAAATCAATTAGACATGTGTGTATTTTAATTAATTTTAAAAGGGAAATAAATTATGTAATTTTGGTGGGGAATATCTTTAAATTTGGTGAGTGAATTATTTAATTGGATTTAGATCTTTGGTAATTAGGAAGGTGAATTATTTAATTTTGGAATGAGATTTGTTTTGATTTAATTTAATTTGATTTGATTTAATTAGATTTAATTTAATTTGATTTGATTTAATTTAATTTAATTGGATTTGATTTGATTTAATTTAATTTAATTGAATTTAATTTAATTTAATTGGATTTAATTTAATTTAATTTGTGACATGTGTTTTAAATTTTTTTAATTATTTTTGGATGTGATTTAATGGGCTTGGGCTAGGTGGGCGTGTGGCTTTGGTTTTGGGCTAGGTGGGCGTGTGGGCTTGGTGTGTGTCTTGTAGGGGTTTGGGTCAAGGATGTGTTTTAAAAAAGAGGTCCAACAAGTAAACCCGAAGCTAAACAAGCGAATTAAATCCAACAAGGTGTCAATTTCTGACTCTTCTCTTCCGACGTCCGTTTCCCGTGACTTCCACGATTTAAGAGGTAGTGTCTCCGTGTGAGACTCATCATCGGGACTTACATGTAAAAATGCAGTGCCTACAGTCGCCCCCACTTTGATGGGACTTGTGCAATGTGTGACAATGACAATCCTATCAAAGTTATGCAATGCATTTTTACTTACCTGGCTCGCCAACTGTTGCTTGAATTTCTGGTCGCTTTGAACTGAGTTGATATGGTGGTCCATTTTCGAACTGTGCTCCATTTTTTGAAGTGCCATTTTCGGCATCTGTTGTGTGTGCCCCATTTTAGAGCGCCATTTTCGGCATCTGTTGTGTGTGCCCCATTTTGGAGCGCCATTTTCGGCATCTGTTGTGTGTGCCCCATTTTAGAGCGCCATTTTCGGCATCTGTTGTCTGTGCCCCATTTTGGAGCGCGATTTTCGGCATCTGTTGTGTGTGCCCCATTTTATAGCGCCATTTTCGGCATCTGTTGTGTGTGATCCATTTTGGAGTGCCATTTTCGGCATCTGTTGTGTGTGCTCCATTTTGGAGCGCTATTTTCGGCATCTGCTGTGTGTGCTCCATTTTGGAGCGCCATTTTCGGCATCTGTTGTGTGTGCTCTATTTTGGAGCGCCATTTTCGGCATCTGCTGCGTGTGCTCCATTTTGGAGTGCCATTTTCGGCATCTGTTGTGTGTGCCCCATTTTGGTGCGCCATTTTCGGCGTCTGATGTGGTAGTGGTCCATTTCCAAACTATGTTGTGTGAGAATGTGGATCATTTTTGAACCGTTACTTGATGAGAGGTGGCCCATTTTGGAACCGTTACTTGATGAGAGGTGGTCCATTTTTGAACCGTTACTTGATGAGATGGTCTTTGCCGCTACAAACTTGCGAATACAAAACAAAAATTACATGTATGTGATATATATGCATGTATGCATGGATATGTTTCATATTCCGATGGGTTAGGCCTTCCTTGGTCCATTTCCGAACCGTGCTCCATTTTCGGAGTGCCATTTTCGATGTCTGATGTGATAGTGGTCCATTTCTGAACCGTGCTCCATTTTCAGAGTGCCATTTTCGGCGTCTGATGTGATATTGGTCCATTTCTGAACCGTGCTCCATTTTCGGCGTATGATGTGATAGTGGTCCATTTCCGAACCGTGCTCCATTTTCGGAGTGCCATTTTCCTGTAAAAGTCTTCGGTCGCCCCCTGGGCCTGCTCATAGTTCCTTTTTGTCAATTCTCTCTTGGTGATTGCTCAGTTTCCTTAGTCTCATTGCTCAAATTCTCGATAAATCCCTTATTCGCGGGGTGGTTGACTAGTCGCCCCCAGACTCGATTTAGCTTTTTTCTCTTCGTTGCTTGCACTTGGCCAAAGTAGATCATGTGATGTGACGTTCCAAAACTGCTGATGATCAGGGCCTCGACCCTGGGACTCATCCCCAAACCTAATACCGATACTGATGTGGGCCTCAAACCTGGGACTCATCCCAAAATAGATACTGATGTGGGCCTCACCCTCAAAC
Organism: Zanthoxylum bungeanum; assembly: GCA_019454045.1. Classification (NCBI taxonomy): domain Eukaryota; kingdom Viridiplantae; phylum Streptophyta; class Magnoliopsida; order Sapindales; family Rutaceae; genus Zanthoxylum; species Zanthoxylum bungeanum. The sequence continues at coordinate 44,345 of SKCR01036933.1, read as the reverse complement.
TGATACTGATGTGGGCCTCACCCTAGACTGATACTGATGCGGACCTCGCCCCCAAACTGATACTGATGTGGGCCTCGCCCCAGACTGATACTGATGTGGGCCTCGCCCTAGACTGATACCGATGTGGGCATCACTCTCAGACTGATACTGATGCGGGCCTCGCCTCCAAACCGATATTGATGTGGGCCTTGCCCCATGCTCCATTTTCAAGATTGATTCTGATGTGATGTCGCATATCAACATGATGTATTGCCTCTCACGAGATAGTCCTGATAGCTAAACATATTTTCGTCCTCAACGGATGCTTCGCGTCGAAACCAAAGAACCTTCAAAGTACTTAATATACTCAAATCCGACCGTTTGAGTGCGTGATCTGAACTAGACTCCTAGTGTGTGTGTGTGCCAAGGTTCTGTTGCAGCTTAATTCTTAAGTAAGCCAACTCGATGATTTTGTCTTGGAGAATTGGATCCGTGGGTCTAACCAACCTAGATGTATTGATCATACTCTTGATTACTTCTTCGTACTCAACATGATATGGTTTTCTTCTTTCTTTCTTTCGTCTCTTTCTTCTCTTTTCTTTTTCTTTTGAACTTTCTTTTTTTCTTTTTCTTTTCTTTTTTTCTTTCTTTTTTTCTTTTTCTTTTTCTTTTTTTCTTTCTTTCTCTTTTTCCGACACACTACCCTTTAAGGTAGCATTTCTCCTCATGGTGGTCCTAATACTCACCTATGGGTAGCTTCACGCTTATCGGTTATAGATGGTCTATTTTTCTTTTTCTTTTCAGAGACTTTTCTTCGTTTCAAACCATATCATATATCGTAGCATAAGTAAACCAGGATGGACATCCAGGCAAACGGTCATTCACTGATCCGCCATCTCTTCAACTAGTCATCTTGCCGACCACTCAGGCTTCCACTGCTAAGATCCCGTAATTAAGTGCTCGTGAGTCTAGCTGAGATCAACTACTCAAAATATCGGACGAGAGTACATCTTGAACTTATCATTTCTAAGGTTTCACCCCAAAGCAAATAATGTCATCGTCGGATTTATGCCTAACTATTAGGGACTAAAAACAAACAATTTTTTTTTCACAATGGTCTTTCTATCATTGCCGTAAATTTTTCTATTTCTCGATTTCTTTTTCCCCGATATCCATGTTTGCTAAACCTTATTGACAAACTTTTTATTTTTAATCTCTAACCCAACGGGTATCTATGATGACTTTTAAGACACAGGGGTTAACATGATGCATGTGTGCATGAGATGCGTGCGATGCATGGAATATATAAGTCGGCCCATTATCATTTTAAAGCATTCAATCATATTATTGCGCGGTGCAAACTTGTCCCAGTTGAAAAGGCCCAACATGTTTACACTTTTGCGATAACATGGCTAAACAACTTCAAATGATAAAAGGCCTAAACACAAGATGACCCATCGGTATTTCAGAAGATTTTGGCCCAATTTCCATAAAGCACAGACTCGTCCCAATTAAATGGCCCAACAAGTCCATACCTCATGACAAAAAGTCCAACTGAATCCAAATGACGATGGTCATAAACGCAAGCATAAAGAAATAATTTCTACTAATTCTACGACTAAGGTTCACATGTGGGTTTATGGGAGTGCGGACAAAGGCTCTCGCTGACAAAAGATTGCCCACAACTAGGACTCCCCACTCAAGGGTTCGAGCGACCAAGTAAGCGCACCTTTTTTATACCTTAAGGTACGTGCCAACGAGTTATGGTGTGGTTACTGACTGTTAAATAAATTTCTCATTGTAGATTCCCTAGAGGGAGGGTGGAGCGAACTCTCTTAAATACCCCAGCCTCTTAGGCTCTTATCACCTTGGTGACAGGAATAAACAACAAGTCCTCCAAATTAGTCCATCACAGTGGGCTACGGGTAAATGATTATCTAGGTGCCTTCACAACTTTTCCTTATAGAAAGGTAGTGAATGAAGGAAGACACCAAACCATTTCCAAGGTCTAATAATGCCTTTGATTAAACCCTTTCAACCTACGATAGACACGGTTAACTAAAGCACAAATCACAAACATTACAAGACATTATTTCGGGGCCGATTCTCTATCCCCAATGGAGTCGCCAGACTGTATGACACAGAAATCGGCGACGCTGTTCCAGGATCGCGGCCCGGTTGGGAGTACGGAATAGCCGCGGGGGAACTAAACCGGAGAAATAACATGGAGTCGCCACCCGGTGTGAACCGGGAAAATGATTTAAGTCCGCACTCACCCCTCGCAAGGGAAGACCTCAAACCGTTGGATTCGGAATGGTCCCTTATTTATGCCACTTGTAATGAAAGGATTTGTGCAATAATCTAACCAAGCCTAAACAACATATATTTCCAAGGATAATCTATTTCTAAGTTCATGCATAAAAAAAATAAATTGGAATAACGGCAAGCATATAATTTCATGAACACATTATATTGATAAACACAGAGACGCAAATAAACAATAATTGTACAAGCATGCATATTAAAGAGAGGCAATTAAGTGTATAATGTAAATAGATAATTAAAGAGGCAATTATACACTAAAATAAACTTTCTATGATGCGATGCAAAAGAAGATAGACAATAAAGGTGAAAGAGGAGAGATGCAATATATGCCCACATCTATATAGGACTTCAAGTGTCCGATTGAATGTATCTTACGTTCAATCGAACGTGTTTGTCCGGCGTGGTAAAACATCGTGGCAAAGGTAGCCCTTAGGCTTTTCATCTCTCGAAATGGAGGACCTTTAATCCAACTTGATTTGCCCATGCGCCTTGCAATATGATGCATGATTATGCAAAGAGATGACATACAAAAAGTAAATAACGGAATAATAAAAGGCGCGGCAAAGTATTGTCGTAAATGTAGCCTTTTCGACTTTTCTTCCCTCAAATAGGGAACCTTTAGACCAACATACTAAGCCCATGCGCATTACATCACAATGCATAGAAAGTAAAGACAACAATATAGGACTTCGTATACTCGATTAAACATATCTCACATTCAATCAAACATACTTCATCCGACACGGTAAAGTATTGTCGTAAATGTAGCCTTTTGGACTTTTCTTCCCTCAAATAGATAACCTTTAGACCAACATAATAAGCCCATTCGCACTATATCATCAATACAAAAACAAGTAACGTGCGGAAAGTAAAAGACGAAATATAAAATGCGAATAATAAACAAACAAGATAAAATAAAGTGAAAGATGTGTCGTTTGCTTAAGTGGTACGCAGAGTTGTTTCCCAAGTACAGACCGCACTACCGTCCATTCGGATTCGGCTACGGAATTTACGTCTGGGTTTCCATCTGATAGACCATAAGAGACGACACATTTTCCATTCATCCAATGACCACAACACACATTAACCAACGACTCTCATGCGAAGGAAATTCAATAAATAATTAAAAGATGAATGAAAATAAATAAGAAAGGTGCCATCAGGTCTAACCTTTTATGTCGACTCTTGGAAGTGCGTCACAAGGCCGTCGGAAGGGCTAACATTCCGCAACTCTTTCGGTTCGCTGGTTCACTTTCTTTCCTCGCTGTTTGGGCTGCTATTTTTACTCCATTTTGCTGTATTTTTTTGTCACTATTTTCACTGTATTAAGGGACTATTTTGGTGTTTTTTAAGGGGTATTTGGGGTAACTGATTTGGGCTGTTTGTCGGCAGTTTGGGGGGCTGTTTTCAAGGTAGTATGTGTATGTTCTTGGCAGTGTGTGAGGGTCATAATAAGTGTGTGGAGTGCGTGGTTTATATGTATGAAACGGTGGTGGGTCAAAGGGACAAATGGGAGTGTGGCGTGAGGGGCAGTGCATGTCTGCCAGGTGCGTTGAGTGTGTGCTGTTTCGTGAGGGGCGTTGTGTGTCTCGGTAAGTGACGTTTGTGTGCGTTGTGGTGGTGTTTTGGTTCACGTGGGCTGCTGGCTGTTGAAGTGTTTGTGAGGGGCTGTTTCACGTGAATCTGAGGGTTGCATGGTGCATGGGGTTGGTTTGTTTATGATTTTTGTTGAATCGGTGAGGGTTGCTTTGGTGGTTTTGAAGTCATTTTGTGCTGAATTAGTTGATCTCTAGGGTCTTTGTTTGAGTAATGGGCGAGTGGCTTGTGTTTAGTCGGTCTCTAGTTGTGGGAGTTAGGGTTTCTTGTCGAGAGAGAAGGCCAGAGGTACGTGTGAAGAGAAATGAGAGAATAGAGGATTGCTAGGGTTTATTTGTGTTTTGGTATTCGTTGACTGGTTGAAGGTTGGAGGGGTGTTAGGTTTGTGCTTTTGGTGGAGGCTGCGTTGCTCTGTTTAAGGGGTGAGGTTGCTTTGTTTTTGTTGGAAGGGGCTGTGAGTGATGAAGGAGAACCCAGGGAGTTTAGGGTTTTGTGTTATTTTTATAGTGATGTATAGGGTTATGCATGGGTTTTGAAAAGGAAACAAATCAATTAGACAGTGTGTATTTTTAATTAATTTTAAAAGGAAAATAATTATGTAATTTTTGGTGGGGAATATCTTTTAATTTGGTTAGTGAATTATTTAATTGGATTTAGATCTTTGGTAATTAGGAAGGTGAATTATTTAATTTTGGAATGAGATTTGTTTTGATTTAATTTGATTTAATTTAATTTGATTTAATTTAATTTAATTTAATTTAATTGGATTTAATTTAATTTAATTTGTGACATGTGTTTTAAATATTTTTAATTATTTTTGGATGTGTTTAATGGGCTTGGGCTATATGGCGTGTGGCTTGGTTTTGGGCTAGGTGGGCGTGTGGGCTTGGTGTGTGTCTTTCGGGGGTTTGGGTCAGGATATGTTTAAAAAAGAGGTCCAACGCAACCCGAAGCTAAACAAGCGAATTAAATCCAACAAGGTGTTAATTTCTGACTCTTCCCTTCCGACGTCCGTTTCCCGCGACTTCCACGATTTAAGAGGTAGTGTCTCCGTGTGAGACTCATCATCGGGACTTACATGCAAAAATGCAGTGCCTACAGTACCCTTTTGGATGAAAGCTAGTATAGGTAACGAACTCATGCTTTAGCACATTTGACCATAATGAAATATTCTAGGCCCAACAAGGTTTTCATATAATTTGTGTTGGATAATTATGACCCATAGCATCACTATTTGTACAGAACGTGGTGTTGTTGTACAAATTAACTATGTGACAAAGGAAATTGCTCTTTTATCATTTGTAATTGGATTACCTGGATATATAAATGATAAAAGTCCATATGATTAGTACCAGATTAATAAGATATGAGACATTATTAATCCACTAAGGCTTAATCATTAAATATCCTTAGTCGTAGTATTATCGAGACTGGACATCAATAATGCCGAATAGACTAGTATCACACATGTGCGTGTTATAGAAGCGTAACGACATAGTTCTCATATATTTCGGTATTTGATACTCATGCAAGTGTAATAGGAGGTTCTGTTTACCGATGGTACGGAAACAGCTTCGCTCTGGATAGACCCATCAGAATCCATTGGTAGTATGACTATGTGTCTATGGGAATCCAAATCAGTGTAGGTATATTTTGTCTTAACCTGAGACTTACATCGCTAATACTTACGACAATCAATATACTTTGGTTTTGGTCGTCCAGGGCTTTAACAGGTTATGTGTACGCCTCTTCTGGGTATACTGAGAATCGTAGTGTATTGGGTGTGATGTCAAGATGGAAGTATCACTTCAGTCATATGGAGATGATGATCACGCATGGATACAGAACTGGTACTAGTTGCTAGTGATCCGATATATGCTTCATACGGGGCAGACACAACTCCAACCCCAGGCCTAGCATGTGACATCTGATACTCGATCGTAATACGCGATACTACGTATACTACGCCTGACAAAGATCTTGTATTCCGTAGAAGAATTTTTCTGGAGAATTGGGTAGACACGGTGCTTTGCTAGAAGCCAACCATGTTTTATAAATCGGTAAAAATATGGTACCGGGTACGCACGTGTTCGGATAGTCCAATGACCGTATTTACTGCCAACATATCCATGGATCTCTTGGGTCGCATCCTAAAGATTCACCGATGATATTTGACTCGAACAGAAAATTAATCTGGGATTAATTATGAGAGACAAAAATTAATATGGGATTAATTATGAGAGAGAAAATTAATCTGGGATTAATTATCAAGAGATAAAATTAATCTGGGATTAATTACGATAAAATTAATCTGGGATTAATTATGTCGAGAATTTATCTGGGATTAAATTCGTCGAGAGGAGAGAACGCGATTAATTTAGAATTAATCGGTAAAATAAATTTAATAGTTAAATTATATTTTACTATTTAATTTATTTAATTGGCTAAAATAATATATTAGATATATTAAATGAAATCGGATTTCAACGCGAAATTAAATTGGATTTTAATTCTAGCGAACGAATTAATTTGGGATTAATCGTAAGCGATTTTGATAGTAATTTTGTGAGGCATAATTATTTAATTAAATTAGATTTAATTACGTCGCGACGGAAAATTCATTTCATCGAATTAAACGAACCTGAGCCCGAAGTGTGTTGTCTCACCCAACTTCAATTTTGAATTTAAGTGTGGGACCCACCAACTTACATCACTAGTCAATCTAGTTGATGGAAGTGGTTGTGGGTATTAAATGAAACTTTTACAACACACTTTGATTTTACCTTTTTGGAAAAAGTAAAAGAAACATATTTAATGAATTTTGAAATCATTAATTTTTTATCTCTCTCTTCATTTTGCCGATTGGCCACTATCATCATTTTTTTTATTCATTTGGCCGAAGGCCATACAAATGAATTGATTTTGACTTCTCTTTTTGTGTGCACAAAAGGCAACAATGCTATCTCTCTCTCAATTGGCCGAAAAAGAAAGGCATTTTGGCCTTTTGTTTTTACAGTTTGGCCGAATGGCCTTTGTTCTGTCAATTTGGCCGAATGACCTTTCTTTTGAAGAAAGCCGAATGGCCACTGCACTTTGAGTGCACAATTTGTCTTGGCCGGAAGGCCTCTTCACCATTATGGGCGATTGTTTCCTCTCTCCAGATTGAATTGTTGCTTCTCTTGGAGAGCAAAATTCTTCCATCTTGTTCAAGCTAGCACTTATGAGAGTCAAATGAAGGTGATAGGGATACTCACACATGAACTTGGAAGCTTCAACATCCATAAAAGTTTTGAACTCAACCGATCAATGTAAGTTAATTCCGCAAAATTCTTGATTAATTCACACACGAATCACGCTTAGAGATCCTGTGGCATGTCTAGGACACTTACAATGGTATCAGAGCGAGATCTAAGCATGATTTAATTTCTAAGGTTTATAGACTTTATTTAGGGATTTTTACTTGGAGCTTGTAAATGCCTAAATTGGTTGTTTGGACATGGTTGGATGATGATGACTTGGAGTTATGCATGATTGATTTTGTGAAAAAATGGATTAGATTAATTTTCCCTAAAATCTATACCTTGGCCGAATACACCCTATGAATTGCTCATGGTAATTTTTTGAAAATTGACAATTGGATGTGTTAAATGGCATGATAGAAATATTGAATGTTGATTTAATTGGATTGAAATCAAATTGAATGATTTTTGTTGCCATTGGCGTGAGATGTGAAGCATGTTGGAAAGAATGATTTTGATTAATTTGTGTTGGACATAAATTAGATGTTAAGCATGATTAATTAGATTAATTAGTGTTTTGGAAATACTAGATTAATTAATTAATTGTGTTAATTACACTTCAATTGAATTAATGTGTAATTTGGAATGATATATTAATTTAATTTGTTGTAATTGGGCTAATGGGCTGGTTGTACCAAATTTTAGTCTTGGATTATATTTGGGCCTAAACCATTTCCATAAAGTCGAAAATATGACAATTGGCCTTTAATAATTAATTGGGCCTAGTGGGCCTAAATGATTTTATGGCATATGGTGATTCCTAATTGGGCCTTGGCATCTTGGGTTTGATCCATAATGGCCAAAGCCCACGCCTAAAGAATTATTAAAAGCCCATTGAACTTTAATTGAATAGTATTGGATACTAATTGGGCCTTTGAGACCCATTAAGATTGGATTTGGAATCCAAGTTTTTAAGGCACATAAATAAGTGTAATTATTTAATTTGGAATTAAATATGAATTAGTATTGGATACAATTTAAATTGGATTTAAAATTGTAGTTCGATATAATTCAAGAATACTTACTTTGAGTAGTTATTTATTCTTAAACGAGTTGGACTCGCTCAAATCAAATCGTTGTATGAACATTGGATGGTCATTAATCAAAGATTAATTAATTGGATTAGATTGATTGAATACAATGCTTTGTGTGAATACTTGGATGTATGTATGAATAATGTATATCAGATGGATATTAGAAGGGTGAGGGCAATTTTGGAAATTATTGTAATAAATTTAGAATTTATTAAATTGGACCGCGTGTCCAGCCTATTATCTCCTTATCTCATTATATTTCTCTTCTCACACCATTCCCCTCAATGTAAATGAGATTTCTTAGAAGTATTATGTAATTGGGTAGAAGTATGAATAGTGCTAGCGGGAGAAGAAGAAAATGAGAGATTTGTTCTCTAGGAACAAAATGTATCGTATATCCATCTGTATATCATTATTAATTTTATCACGCCTTATTATGCTTTTAGAATGCTTGCCTTAAGGGTGTATGATGAGACCTAATTAAAGATAATAAATTGGTTTCCAAATCGCGACAAAAACCCTCATTTTATATTAAGCGTTTTTCCTTCCATTGAGTGATTCTCCTCTCAAGATCCAAGATTGGCATTGGTTGTTTGCCAAAGTCAAGACATTGTCATCGCGATGTGTTTGAATCACGAAACTTTGATTCCTATCGTACGTCTGGGCAGTTGTGACTTGTTTTGGCCAAAGTCAAGGTCACTTTCTTTTCATCGACCTCGATTACGAAGCTTTCCCACTGTCAATGGGTCACGCTTAACTGGTTTCATTACTGTGTGAGCCAAAGCCAATGCTTGTTATTTCAAAGGAAAATGTTAGGAAATATATTGGAATTGTTGACGGTGGATTTTGGTCTCAGGGTAATATGGGAATATCACCTCCGAGGGAATCCTCCTTCAACTGTGAATTTGTTTGGTTATGGGGGACCAAAAGCAAACTTAGCGGAAAACAAGAAAATACACCAATCAGACAAGGTGATTTAACGTGGTTCGGTGGATTTTTGGGATCCGACCTACGTCCACGGGCAAGAACAGGGTGGTGCTTTTTATTACTCAAATACACTTTTCAGGCCTCTCTCTCGCTCTTACAGATTGGAACTTTTACAATTCGAATCTTTCACTCTTGTGATGATTTTCAGATGTCCTTTTACACATGCCCTGCCCTCCTATTTATAATAACAGAATTTAGACTCCTTCTCCTACAAGGCTTCCTAGTTTCAAGTCACCTTTACTCCTTTTCTTACAAGGTTTCCTAATTTCGAGTCACCTTTACTCTTTTCTCCTCCTATAAAATACTAATTCCACCAGTTTCCTTTTCCCGTGATAGTAGGATAATTTTGTCTCATTATCCGAAAAGATAGGGGGCTCTCTCTTCCTGAACACGCCTTGCTATCTGGTCGGTATGCATGAGGTCGGTCATGGCGATCCTTCTATGCTGAGAGTGTTTTCTTTTCCTCTGCCGCCCTCTTTATGCTCGGTCATCTGAACCAAAGTGGTCGGTCTCTTCATGATGTGGTCGGTCTGATAATGAAGTGGTCGGTATGACCATGAAGTGGTCGGTCTGACCATGAAGTCAACCAGAGAAAGGAAATTACCCTTTTGCCTTTGTCATGCTGTTGTAAATATTGTAGTGCTTGAAAACACCATCAACATCTGTCCCCTAGTTCTCGGTTCCAACGAGTATGTGAGTTGGTGCCGGGAACTACATGAAGAGGGTGTGCTGATTGTCCCTGCAAGTAGTCGTCTCAGAATACAAAAAAGAATCTTTTTTGCCGTCTCATTCGTCGCCTTTCCTTGAGACGCACAACCGTCATGTCTTCTTAAATGCCCATCAAATCAACTTTAGGGTTTCTTCTAACTTTCGACACTTGTCAAACATCCGCTGGGTTCCCGCTAAAACCGACGGCGATGTGCACCCCAGTTATGACTATAAGAGAACGAGGGTTTCACTGTTCCATTTTTTCGGCAATTTCTCCTTCTCTTCTGCAATTTCCCTTACAATCCTTTTAACTCCGTTTTCCCGGAACCCAATTGCTGTCTTTATTTTCTCTTTCTTTCTCTGCCGAGCACCTAAGGAACGAGCATCTCCACAGCGAATAGCTTCTTGCTTTTGAGAAGAACAAGTAAGTCTTCTGAGTGATCTTTCTTCTTTTGTTGTGTTTTGTGATTTCGTTTGCTTGTTTTGCTTAGGTAGAGACTTGTAGTTTTGCTGGGTCTTTGCTTTTAGGGCACTTCTTTAGAGACTTTATGTTTAGTTTAGCACGGGTACCGTGGGTAGCTTCTCGTAGACTGATTCTCCCTCCTTCTCTTGTTTTTCTGGGTGTCAGGGATGTCTGATAGTAATTCTTCATCTGAGAGGCCTGTCAAAATCTCAACTCCCCCTGCTGAAGAGCTTTCCTCGGGCTCAGGGGCGCCTAGTGTAGAAGATCTCGATACTACCCCCACTCCTTCCGAGGTCGAGAATGACTCCTATCATCAGAGGGTTCCTCGGAAGGACCCAGAGCCCAGGGGGGAGCTTGGGTCGTCGGCTTTGGATATGAATCGTCCTTCTAAGATAACTGAGGATGACCTGGCGCTGTTGCGACAACGATACAGCATTCCAATAGACATTGCTCTTGAAGTTCCTGGCCCAATGGATCGTGCCAGTCAGCCTGACGAGGGCTCGGTGGCACTTCTTCCTATTTTCTTCTTCGAGTGTGGGCTACGTCTGCCGATGCAGCGTTATTTTGCTTGGATGCTTGCTGAGATGGAGATTGCCCCTTGCCAATTAAGTTTGAATAGTTGGAGGATTGTGGCCGGTATATACGTGGTTTGGCATCGGGCAGGTTTGGGTGTCCCTTGCTTGGAAGAAGTGAAGAGGCTATATCGTTTGAAATCCAACCCAAAGACTCATTATGGTTGGTATTACCTCTCTGCCTACGACAGCTCGTCCAATCTCGTCCAGAAACTTCCTGACTCTAACAAGAATTTTAAGGACTTTTGGTTCTGGGCAACTGGGGATTGGGGTCGGGTCCTGAGATCGTTTGAGGAGGATGTCTCGGTTCCGGACGTCTTCCGGGCTGGAGGTTAGGAGTCTGACACCCTTTCATTTCTTTCTTTGTTCCCGTTCTCTAGTTTCTTTTAGGTTTTCTAACTTCTCTGGTTCCTCCCAGCTTGTTGGCGAGATGCTCCCAAGGTTTCTCGTCAAGTCCGGAGGCGGGTACATTGGGCTCGGAAGTATGCTGCTCATTGGAAGGAGTTGGTTAATGATGGGGCCTTTGTTGATTCGGGCCTTATTCGGGTTGCCCCTCCGGAGGCCTCGGGTCGGATTGGTGGAGGTCTGCTGGATGCTTTGTCTTCCTTGTTTGTTTGTTTTGATGTCTTTCTTCCTTGTTTTTCTTCTGTTCATATGCTCTGGTTTTGACTTATTTTCTCTGCCCCCTTTTTTTGTAGGCATGTCGAAGAGGCCGAAATTTCTCGAGAAGTTGGCCGGTACTGTGAAGAAGGCCGGTCATTCTGATGCTGAAGCTTCTCGGGCTCGGGTTGATCTTGCTGAGAACATATCTCCTGGACAAGTCCAAACGAGTGCTCGGGGACTACCCTCGCCTTCTGGTGGACAATCATCAGGATCCGCTCATCTGGCCAGTCCGCCGAAGCCTCCTAGGAAGAGGAGGCGTCAGTTCGGGACCGAGGAGGCCGAGTTGGCCCAGGAGGGAGAGATCGAAGGAGCTGCTTTGGTCAAGAAGAAAGACATTCGCAGGGGGAAGAAGTCCTCTGAAAGTTCCTCCAAGAAACGGAAGGGCCCTGTGGTTCTCGGGATGGATGACTTGGGAGAGGGCGTCCGGGAGGCTACTTCTCACCTATTGCCGGCTTTTAATGAACTGGCCGAGGTGGTTCCCCCGGAGGAGGTCTCGAGGTACGAGGACGTATCTCCTGAAGGCGTTGTGGCTGAGATGAGTTCTCAGATGGCCAAGGTATTTTACTCTCCTTCTCGGTTTTTTGGGATTCTGGTTCTTTCTCTTCTTGTTTTAACTTCTTCCTCCCTTTTTGTGTGCAGGCCAACTATCTCATGGCCAAGAACAAGGGTCTTCTTCTGACCCTGCTGTCCGAGGGCGGTCTGGCCCAGAGGCTCCAAAGTCGTCTCTCCGAAGTGGAGGCAAAATGGCTGATCGGGAAGAGGTGATCAAGAATCACGAGGCGGCTGCTGTTGAGAATTTCAAAACGAACAAGGCTCTCAAAGCAGCTGCCGTGGTAGAAAGGAAACTTGCTGATAGTATCCGGGAGGACCTGAAGGCTGCCCAATCCGAAATTGGGGTTTTGAGGGGGAAGGTAGCTAGTGCTGAGGCCAAATTGAAGAGCAAAGATGAGGAGGTTGCTCGGGTCCGGGACAGTCTTGAGAGGAAGAAAACTGAGCTCGAGGAGAGGGAGATTGATCTTGAGGAGAGAGAGATCGAGCTGGACAAGAGAGAAGCTGATCTTGAGGCCGAGAAGGAGGCCATCCGTCTCGAGGGAGTTGGCGACTGTGCCGAGATGATACCGATGGTGCTGCCGAGCCTGAATATGGACCCTATCTACGCGGCCATCAGTTACTGCAAGGGGGACATTTCCGAGGACGAGTTTCGAAAGTGGATCCCTCCTCCACCTGAGGAGGTGATGGATCCCGCCCCCATCTCGGTCGTTCCGGCTCCCGAGGTTCCTCCTGAAGAAGGATCGGAGGTTCCTGCCGTGGACGAGGACTGCCTTGAGATCCCTCCTCCTGATGCCGAGGTTGCAGCTCCTCCTCCTGATGCCGAGGTTGCAGCTCCTCCTCCTGATGCCGAGCCGCCCCTTCCGCCATCTGAACCAACTGAGGAAGAAGATCTTGCCCCTGCGCGGGATGAATGAGAAAGGGTAACCCTACCGGGGCCCTATGTACACTTGAAAACTTTTTGTAATAATATTACAATCTTGTATTCGTATACATTTATGCATTTATATCTATTTATTTTTCCTTCTTTTTCTTCTCCTTTTATGCTCCTTGTCATCCTTGCAATTTTTAAGGCCCATCAGGGTTAGCAGAGGGGCTGGATTGACCCCGGGAAGAGTAAGGCATTTGAACCTGGGGAATGTTATGTCCCCGGTTCGCAGAGCTGCTTCGGTGGGGCGTAACTTGTCTCTGAGCTGAACGAACGATTTGAGTTCTGGGGGAATGTTACGTCCCCAGTCCCAGACAGACTCGTTGGACATCGCCCGACCCCGAGCTGTTTGAATCACTTGGCCCTGGGGGAATGTTACGTCCCCAGTCCGAAGACAGACTCGGTGGGACATCGCCCGACCCCGAGCTGTTTGAATCACTTGGCCCTGGGGGAATGTTACGTCCCCAGTCCAAAGACAGACTCGGTGGGACATCGCCCGACCCCGAGCTGTTTGAATCACTTGGCCCTGGGGGAATGTTACGTCCCCAGTCCAAAGACAGACTCGGTGGGACATCGCCCGACCCCGAGCTGTTTGAATCACTTGGCCCTGGGGGAATGTTACGTCCCCAGTCCAAAGACAGACTCGGTGGGACATCGCCCGACCCCGAGCTGTTTGAATCACTTGGCCCTGGGGGAATGTTACGTCCCCAGTCCAAAGACAGACTCGGTGGGACATCGCCCGACCCCGAGCTGTTTGAATCACTTGGCCCTGGGGGAATGTTACGTCCCCAGTCCAAAGACAGACTCGGTGGGACATCGCCCGACCCCGAGCTGTTTGAATCACTTGGCCCTGGGGGAATGTTACGTCCCCAGTCCAAAGACAGACTCGGTGGGACATCGCCCGACCCCGAGCTGTTTGAATCACTTGGCCCTGGGGGAATGTTACGTCCCCAGTCCAAAGACAGACTCGGTGGGACATCGCCCGACCCCGAGCTGTTTGAATCACTTGGCCCTGGGGGAATGTTACGTCCCCAGTCCAAACAGACTCGGTGGGACATCGCCCGACCCCGAGCTGTTTGAATCACTTGGCCCTGGGGGAATGTTACGTCCCCAGTCCAAAGACAGACTCGGTGGGACATCGCCCGACCCCGAGCTGTTTGAATCACTTGGCCCTGGGGGAATGTTACGTCCCCAGTCCAAAGACAGACTCGGTGGGACATCGCCCGACCCCGAGCTGTTTGAATCACTTGGCCCTGGGGGAATGTTACGTCCCCAGTCCAAAGACAGACTCGGTGGGACATTCGCCCGACCCCGAGCTGTTTGAATCACTTGGCCCTGGGGGAATGTTACGTCCCCAGTCCAAAGACAGACTCGGTGGGACATCGCCCGACCCCGAGCTGTTTGAATCACTTGGCCCTGGGGGAATGTTACGTCCCCAGTCCAAAGACAGACTCGGGGGGACATCGCCCGACCCCGAGCTGTTTGAATCACTTGGCCCTGGGGGAATGTTACGTCCCCAGTCCAAAGACAGACTCGGTGGGACATCGCCCGACCCCGAGCTGTTTGAATCACTTGGCCCTGGGGGAATGTTACGTCCCCAGTCCAAAGACAGACTCGGTGGGACATCGCCCGACCCCGAGCTGTTTGAATCACTTGGCCCTGGGGGAATGTTACGTCCCCAGTCCAAAGACAGACTCGGTGGGACATCGCCCGACCCCGAGCTGTTTGAATCACTTGGCCCTGGGGGAATGTTACGTCCCCAGTCCAAAGACAGACTCGGTGGGACATCGCCCGACCCCGAGCTGGATAAAATAAGCGGCCTCAGCGGGCGAAATCCATCCGAAAAAAAAGAATTTTATTCATGTTTGGGGGCGGACCGCCCCTTTTACAACAGCACTTCTGGCGTTTTAGCTTCTGCAAAAAGGAGAAAAGAAAAAAGAGCAAAGTTGATCTTTATGGGAAGTACTTTCTTAACATCTCGGTGTTCCATGGCTTCTTCAATCTCTTGCCGTTCAGTTGCTCCAGGATGTAGGCCCCTGGTCTTACTATCTCAGCGATCTTGTAAGGTCCCTCCCACTTGGCGCCTAACGAGCCCTCTTCAGGTCGTCGGGTGTTCATGGTCACTCTTCTTAGCACTAGATCACCTGGCAGGAAGGAGCGGGTCCGAACTCTCTTATTATAGAATCGGGCCATTCTCTGTTGGTAGATGGCTGCTCTTACTGCTGACTGTTCCCTTTTTTCTTCGACCAGGTCGAGGTGATTTTTGATGAGTTCTTCGTTCTGTTCGCTTTCAAAGTGGCGGACCCGGTGGGTTGATATTCCGATCTCTGCTGGGATGACGGCCTCACATCCGTATGATAGGGAGAAGGGTGTCTCTCCTGTTGAGTCCTTGAAGGTCGTTCGGTGTGCCCACAGCACCTCTGGTAGTTCCTCGACCCATAGGCTTTTGCTCGATCCGAGCCTAGCTTTCAAGTTGGACTTGATGGTTTTGTTGGTGGCTTCAACCTGCCCGTTCGACTTGGGATGGGCTGGCGAGGCGAATTTTAAGGTTATCTGGAGATCTTCGCAGAGTTTTCTGAATCCCCTGCTGTCGAATTGTTTTCCGTTGTCGGTGATGATTGCCTGGGGGTCTCCGAACCGGCAAATTATATTTCTCTTAAGGAACTCCGTGGCTTTCTTTTCCGAGATGATGGACAATGGTTCTGCTTCCACCCATTTGGTAAAGTAGTCTATGGCCACGATTGCATATTTCGCCTGACCTCGTCCTTTCGGCATCGGCCCTATAATGTCTAGCCCCCACGGGCGAAGGGCCAGGGGCTGGATATGGTGGTCAGCTGTTCTGCTGGCTGATGGTGGAGGTTGGCATTCTTTTGGCATCCCTCGCATTTCCGTGCTATCTTCATGCCATCCTCGTGCATGGTTGGCCAGTAAAATCCTTGTCTTAAGGCTTTGAAGGCGATCGATCTTCCCCCGGCGTGGCTTCCGCAGATGCCTGCGTGAATTTCCCTGAGCACGTAGTCCGCTTCTTCTGGTGCTAAGCATCTTAGGAGGGGTACGGTGTATCCTCTCCGGTAGAGTACTCCTCCAATTAGGGAAAACTTGGTACTCTTGAACTTCAGCTTCCTGGCCTCCTTTTTATCTTTAGGGGTTTCTCCTGTTTCCAGGTACCTCCTGATCGGTTGCATCCATGAATCTTTGTCTTCTTCTTCTAGTACATCCACCTCGGTCTCCCCTATGCTCCTTTCTTGGAGGTATATAAGAGGGATTAATCTGGGGTTTTCTGCCTTCATTGAAGAGGCAAGTCTGGCCAGGGAATCTGCTTCGCAGTTGTCTTCTCGTCCGACTTGTTTGAAGAGTACATTTCCTACCTTCTCCACCCACTTCTTTACTTCGGCTAAGTAAGCTACCATGGCTGGTTCTCTGGCTTGAAAGTCTCCTTTCAGCTGTTGTATTGCTAGCTGAGAATCACTTCTGATCACTACATTGCGGACTCCTACTACTGTACACAGTCTTAGTCCGGCCAGTATCGCTTCGTACTCTGCTTCATTGTTCGTGGTTTTGAAGGCGAATTTGAGGGCGAGCAGTATTTCTTCTCCCTTTTCACTTTTTAGTGCTACCCCGCTCCGTAGCCGTGCGAGCTCGCGGACCCGTCTACAGACATTTCCCACCTGTGTCTTCTTCTACGGCTAAGACCTGTGGTTCCGTGAGCTCTGCTATGAAGTCTGCTAAGGCCTGCCCTTTTATTGCTGTTCTTGGGAGGTAGGAGATGTCATGCTCGCTTATTTCTACTGACCACTTCATTAGCCTCCCTGAGGCCTCTGGTTTCTGCAAGATTTGTCTCAGGGGAAAATCCGTGTATACTTTGATCGGATGGGCTTGAAAGTAGGGTCGTAACTTCCGAGCTGTGGTGACCAGGGATAGGGCGACGAGTTCGTGCACGGGGTATCGAGTTTCTGCGTCCAGCAGGGCTTTACTGACGTAGTAAACTGGTTTCTGGACGTGGTCGGTCTCTTGTACTAGTGCCGAGCTCACTGCGTGCTTCGAGACGGCCAGGTATAGATATAGTGTCTCTCCCTGGGAGGGGTTTGGCTAGGAGAGGGGGCTGCGCCAGGTATTGTTTTAGGTGCTGGAAGGCTTCTTCGCACTCGGGTGTCCAGTCGACCCCTTTTTGAGCTTTCTTGATGACTTTGAAGAAATGATGACACTTGTCGGTTGCTCGTGAGATGAACCGGTTGAGTGCGGCGATTCTTCCTGTAAGGCTTTGCACTTCCTTAACTGTCCGGGGAGACTTCAGGTCTAGCACGGCCTGTATCTTTTGCGGGTTTGCTTCAATGCCTCGTGAACTTACCATGTAGCCAGGAATTTTCCCGAGGCTACCCCGAATGTGCACTTCTCTGGATTGAGCTTTAAATTGTGCTTCCTCAGGAGTTCGAAAGTTTTCTTCAGGTCGGCTATATGGTCTCTTGGTTCCTCTGACATTGTTATCATGTCGTCGACATATACCAGCATGGTCGTGCCGATGAGCGGTTTGAAAACTTTGTTCACCAGTCTTTGGAAGGTTGCCCCTGCGTTTTTTAATCCAAAAGGCATTACTTTATAGCAGTATAGCCCTTGGTCAGTAATAAAGGTGGTCTTCTCCTCATCTGCAGGGTACATCTTGACTTGATTGTATCCTGAGAAGGCGTCCATGAAGCTTAGCAGCCCTTGGCAAGCGGTGGTATCTACCAGTTGGTCTATATTTGGGAGGGGAAAGCTGTCTTTTGGACATGCTTTGTTGAGGTCGGTGAAATCTACGCACATTCTCCACTTCCCGTTAGACTTTTTCACCAGTACCACATTGGACACCCATTCTGGGTATTTTACTTCTCGGATGAAGCCGGCTTTCAGCAATTTTTCCACCTCGGTTGATATTGCTCCGCATCGCTCCTGGTTGAATATTCTCCTCTTCTGTTTTACTGGCTTATGTAATGGGTTCACCGCTAAGCGATGGCTTATGAATTTTGGGTCGATTCCGGGCATGTCATCGTGTCCCCATGCAAAAACGTCGGGGTACTTTTGCAGGCATTCCAACAAGTCTTTTCTTAGGGTTTTGTCTAGACTTCCTCCTATTTTTATGTTCCTTTCTGGCCCGAATAATTTGACTTCTTCCAACTCTTCGGCTGATCCGAGCCGTGCAGTTTTGTCGGGCCGGGGAGCAGGGTTTTTCCTGGTATTTTCATCATCCTCGTCTCTCTGTCTCTTCTTGATGCCTCTTTCAACGCAGAGGGTTTCTCGCGAGAAAGTGGCGAAACAGCTGCGGGCTTTTTTCTGGCTCCCGCACACGATTCCGATCCCTTCCCGTGTGGGGAACTTCAATTTCAAGTAATGACACGACATTGCGGCCTTGGTTTTCATCATGAAGGGGCGGCCGACAATGACTTGATAACTGCCCATGCAGTCTACCGCGGTGAAGTTTATCATGACTGTTCGTGTTTTGGGGGCAGTCCCGATCGTTACTGCTAACTGAATCTTTCCCAGGGGGATGACCGTTGAACCCCCGAATCCGTACAGGGGGGTGCTGTCCTTGGTTAGGGCTGTGTATTCTACTCCCAGGTCCTCCAATGTCTCTTTGGAAATTATGTCTACCGCGCTCCCAGGATCCACCAGGATCCGGTCTACTTCTGTGCCGCCAATTGTTGCTTTTATTATCAGTGCGTCATCGTGGGGGAAACTTACCCCCTGGGCGTCCTCATCGGTGAACATAATGGGTGTTGACCGATTCCCTTGGGGGTTTGGGATTTTTTCCGTTTTTAGCACCTCCGTCCCCCGTGCTCGGCTGTAATTCTTTCTTGACCGATTGGAGTCTCCGGCCAGCGTTGCCCCTCCTGCGATGACGTTTATCCCTCGATTCCTTGCCCTTTGTCTGGCGGCCATGGTTTCGTGGTCGATGTAATTGTTCAGGTACCCGTTCCGGGCTAGGTCCTCCATTTGTTCCCGTAGATCCTTGCACTCATCGGTTGTGTGCCCTTTTAGGTTGTGATGTAGGCAGTAGGACCTTTTGTTTTTTCTGTCTGGGGGAAACCTCCTGAGGTCTGGTTCTATTAAGAGACCTTTCTCCCGTATTTCCATGATGATTTCTCCTGGTGGCTTGCTCAAAGGGATATATGTCTCCTCTCGAACCACGTGGTTTACCTGAGTTGTGGGTCTCTTTCCTTGGTCCTTCTGTGCCATCGGCTTGAATTCCTTGGGTCTTGGGTTGAACTTTCGGAATTCTCTCTCCGGCCGCCGGTGGTCTTCCCTCCTTATCAACCTTTCTCTGGTGGTTGTCCCCCTCCGGGATACTTTTTCTTCGCTTTCTAGCAGGACGTACTTCCTGGCTATCTCCAGTGCGGTAGCGTAGTCCGGCGTTTCATGGATTCTCAGGTGGGTCCAGAGTTTCCCGACCCTTAGGGCTCCTTTCAGACTTTCCAGGGCCTCTTGGGATTCGTATCCTCCGACCTCGAGTACGGTGTTGTGGTACCTTTCAATGAAGCTTCTTAGTGTTTCGTCGTCTCCCTGTTTTATGAGCCTTAATTCTCCTATTGTCTTTTTAGGGGTGCAGGCTCCTTTGAAGTGTCGGATGAACGATTTCTTTAGCTGGGAGAAGCTCTGGATGCTCCCCGGGGCCAGACTTCTATACCATAGGATGGCAGGTCCACCCAAAGTTAAGGGAAATACTTTGCATACGGTGTCGCCCGTTACCCCCTGTACTTCCATCAGGAGGACAAAATTCTCAATGTGGGACTTTGGGTCGGAATGGCCTTTGTATGGCGCTATGGTCGGCATGTTAAACCGCTTTGGGAACTGTGCTGTTTTTATCTCTTCTGCAAGGGGAGACCTCTCTTCCTCGCCTCCGGTGTTTTCCGCGCCGACCTTGAGGCCTTCTCCCCATCTGGTCATCTCTTTTCTTAACCAAGATTTTATTCCATGGGCTGTTCCCCCGTGTCGCCTTCGGTGTCCTTCTGTTCGTCTGTTGTTCCGGGTGTGGCGTTCCATGAGCTCGGAGGTCTCCTGCATGTCTTCGTCGTACTTTCTATCTTCCCTTTTGGAGTTGTAAAAACTGTCGGAGGAGGGATCGGGTGTTTGTTCCTCCTCTTCTTCCCATGTGTCTTCTGATCGCGGTTCTCTTCCTACCACTTCAGATCTTACCCCATAAGGGCCTCTTTTTCTAGGTTCCTCGTCCTCGCTTACATCTGCTATTCTTTTCCCTTTTTCCCTTTCTTTTCTCTTCTGGCCGGCCCCGGTTTCTGGTTTCTCGTTGTCCGCTCCTCCCATTCTTTCTAGTCGTTCCATCACAGTTCTCATGTTATCTTCCATTCTTCTCATCCAGTCTATTGCCGGACCTCCTGGTTGGTGATCTCCGTCTTCCGCCATTTGTCTTATCACGTGAACTGCTTTTTGTTGAAGTTCCCCACAGACGGCGCCAACTGTTGACGGTGGATTTTGGTCTCAGGGTAATATGGGAATATCACCTCCGAGGGAATCCTCCTTCAACTGTGAATTTGTTTGGTTATGGGGGACCAAAAGCAAACTTAGCGGAAAACAAGAAAATACGCCAATCAGACAAGGTGATTTAACGTGGTTCGGTGGATTTTTGGGATCCGACCTACGTCCACGGGCAAGAACAGGGTGGTGCTTTTTATTACTCAAATACACTTTTCAGGCCTCTCTTTCGCTCTTACAGATTGGAACTTTACAATTCGAATCTTTCACTCTTGTGATGATTTTCAGATGTCCTTTTACACATGCCCTGCCCTCCTATTTATAATAACAGAATTTAGACTCCTTCTCCTACAAGGCTTCCTAGTTGAGTCACCTTTCTCCTCTTTTCTAAAGGTTTCCTAATTTCAGTCACCTTTACTCCTTTTCTCCTATCAAAATACTAATTCCACCAGTTTTCCCGTGATAGTAGGATAATTTTGTCTCATTATCCGAAAAGATAGGGGGCTCTCTCTTCCTGAACACGCCTTGCTATCTGGTCGGTATGCATGAGGTCGGTCATGGCGATCCTTCTATGCTGAGAGTGTCTTTTCCGCCCTCTTTAATGCTCGGTCATCTGAACCAAAGTGGTCGGTCTCTTCAAGATGTGGTCGGTCTGATAATGAAGTGGTCGGTATGACTATGAAGTGGTCGGTCTGACCATGAAGTCAACCAGAGAAAGGAAATTACCCTTTTGCCTTTGTCATGCTGTTGTAAATATTGTAGTGCTTGAAAACACCATCAACAATATAATTGGCATGTATTGGATTATATGTTTCAGACTTGGAGTCCACCTACTGGATCTAGGAATTGGATGGAGTCCAATGATCTTAGAGATCTACCTAGTTAAGTTTTCATACAACTTGTTGGCCAAAGTCAAGGTGTTGTGTGTTATTTAACGGGATCCTAGCCCAGTCAGGAAACTAGGGTTTCCCGAGTACTCTCCACAGAGGGTTAGAGGCTCGCCGAAAAAAGTGGGAGGCAAGTATTAAATTTGCAATTTTCGTTAAATACTTGCCATACACGCTCATTTCATTTTTTCGTCATTAATGATTTATAAATATATTAGTTGGACTAATATACAATTGTTTGTTTAGTTAAAACAGTTAGACTATATTCAACTACTTCATTTGTGGTTGGTTATACAGTTAGACTATAGTAATCAATATATTTGAATGTAACCGAACAATTGTAGTTGATTATATAGTTAGACTATAGTAATCATTACATTTAATTGTACCTGAAATCTTTGATTGGATAGTTGGACTATAGCAATCAGATGACTGAAAGATTAGCGTCAAGGACATAATCCTGGGGAAAATATCTTTAACGACTTTAATTTTCAGATTGGGAACAGAACCTAACGATAGTCCTGAGAGCTGTGAAGTTATTCTATTTGATAGAGAAACCTCTTGAGCATGAACCCATAGTTGAGCGTATAGTAGAGTATGAGCTTAGGAAGACTCACTGTGATGATAACTTTAGTGCTCAATCAGTTATGCACGGCCAAAGCTTCCTAAAATGACATATCCCAAGTTGTGTGCCTAAACTGTGGCAAACGGGGTCACTAGAAGTGTGAATGTCGTATGGACAAGGCAAACATGAAGGAAATGAAGACGGGACTAGGCTCCGGCTTCAGGATGTTTGTTATAAACATGTCCACTACCAGTTTTTAAAATTGGATTTTAATACTGGATGTGAAAAATACATAAATATGTACTGATGTGCAGAATCTGTTGATTAGCAGAAGACTGACTTCAGATGAGATCGACCTACATGTCGGAAACATGACGAGAGTCATTGTTTTGGCCGTAGGAACCTAAGTTTTAGAACTGCCATTTTGACATGTACTTAAATTAGGAGACTGTTATAATGTATCTAGTTTGACTAGGAATATTATCTATGTATCTAGTTTAACCCGTTGCGGGTATACCGTTATATTCTGAAACACCGGGTCTTTTTGTTTATAAAGATGATATCGGGATATCTACATTAGATGTAAATAATGGTCTTTATATTTGAATATAAATGAATCTCAAACATAATATGACAAACAAGTAGCTCAAATTGAGTAATTCTAATGTGACTTATTTGTGGCATTGTCATCTGGGATGCATTAACAAGATTCGTATATCCACACTTTCGAGAGTGGATACTGGACGGATTTGATTCTAATTCAATGATGTCTACGAATCTAGTTTATTAGGCAAAGTTCCTAAAACACCTTTTACTTGGTAAAAGTGCAAGTGCCACCGATCTGTTAGCCCTCATTCATAGTGATGTAAGTGGGCCCATGTATAACTAGGTAGAGGGAATTGAATATTTAGTAACCTTTACAGATGTGACATCGCGTTACGGTTATGTTATCTTATGAAACATAAGTCAGAAACTTTTGAGTAATTCAAAGAGTTTCGACACGAAGTAAAAAAATAGTCCGGTAAAAGTATTATAACATTGCGGTCAGACCATAATGGATAATACCTAAACATATGAGTCGCTCTGAGCTACCAATTTCCTTCTATGGATACGCATTAAACAGTGCAATACTTATTTTGAATAAGGTTCCGTCAAAAGTCTGTTGGACAGACTCTATATTAGATATGAACAGGAAAGAAACTGGGTTTCTCATTCCTGAAGATTTGGGAATGTTGGGCATACGTTTGGATGATACCAAACTAGAACCCAAATCGGATAAGTGCCTATCTGTAGGTTATCCTAGGGAAACCAAAGTATAGTACTTATACAACTCATAAGAGAACAATGTAATTGTTGCTCTCCATGCGGTTTTCCTAAGAGGAATTCCTATACGCAGTGGTAAGTGGGAGGAAAGTAAAACTCGATGAAAATCGGAGTAATACTGTTCCAGGCACCGAGTTCTCACGGAACACCAACAATTCATCAGGGATGAAACTGTACCAATAATCTTCGAATACACAAGAACCGCGTAGGTCGGAGAGATTCAGAAAACAACCTGGGAGGTATGTGTTTCTGATCTTACCTCATGTAGATATCAATCTTATTGAGAAAGACAAACCGGCTACGTATGAGGAAGTGATACAAGGTATCGACTTCTTTTATGGCAAAATGCCATGAAGTCCTTAATGGATTCCATGTATACCAACTAAGTTTGGACACTGGTTGATGTACCAGAAGGCATTGTGCCTATTGATACTAAATGTGTCTTCAAGGAAGACATACATGGATGTCAACATTCAAATGTACACAGCTAGGCTTGTACAGAAAGGGTATCATCAACGACATAATGTCGACTACGATAAAATTTTTTCACGTGTTGCCATGATTAAATCCATTCGGATAATGCATGCTAATGCTGCATATTTTGTTTATGAAAAATGACAGCTGAACGCCAAAATACTTTCCTTAACGAAAACCTTTTTGAGGATGTTTGTATGCAACATCTTAACGGTTTTGTCGTGCCAAAACATGCAAACAAGGTTTGCAAGATAAATCGATCCATTTATGGATTGAAGCAAGCATTGTGTTCTTCGAACCAACGTTTTGATAAGATCATAATGGTATATGATTCCATTCAAAACGAATATGATTATTGTGTATATAAGAATGTTAGTGGGAGCGCACTGACAATGAATATCCTATAAGTTGATGATGTATTACTTCTTAGCAATAACATTCCCATAATAAAATCGGTTAAAGCTTGGCTTTCATGAAAAATTCTCTGTGGTATACCTGGGAGAAACAGACTTTATTCTAGGAATAAAGATCTACTGTGATAGATCTAGAAAGCTGCTGACACTCTCTCCGTATTCGTACGTTTTGATATTTACGTGACCTGATGTCTCATATGCTTTGAGCATATATAGACGCAATCAGGCCAATCTAGGTGATGGTCACTGGATTGATGTTAAGAACATCCTTGAGTATCTTGGATGAACCAATGATGCTTTCTGAGTATATAGGGAAATGAGAACTTGAGGTGACTGGGTTCACCGCTGCAAGTTTCCAAACCGATAAAAATGACTGTAAGTCGTAATAAGGGTACGTATATAGTTTGAATAACGGAACAGTGAGCTAGATCTTCCAAGCAAGATACTATTGCCGAATAAACAACAAGAGCGGAACATTGCTGTAACTGAGGCAGCAAAAGAAGCATTTTGGATCTATAAAATTCCTAATTGGATTAGGAGTAGTTCTGTTAGCAGCTGAGCTAGGCTACAACGCAGGCTAAAGAACTGCAGTCTCATCAATGATCCAAGTATGTACTTCAACTAATTCATCTGATTCGTTCGATCATATATCGTGGCGATGTGATGATCGAATAAATCGCATCAAATGATAATCTTGTAAATCTGCTGACGAAAGCTATTTCTCAGCAGAAGTTTGAGCAACCCGTTCATAGTTCAGATGTTAGATACTTGAGTGATTGGCTATAGGCCAAGTGGGAGATTGTTGGATAATTATGACCCATAACATCACTATTTCAACAGAACATGGTGTTGTTGTACAATTTAACTATGTGACAAAGGAAATTGCTCTTTTATCATTTGTAATTGGATTACCTGGATATATAAATGATAAAAGTCCATATGATTAGTACCTGATTAATAAGATATGAGACAATATTAATCCACTAAGGATTAATCATTAAATATCCCTAGTCGTAATATTATCGAGACTAGACATCAATAATGCGGAATAAACTAGTATTATACTTGTGTGTGTTATGGAAGCGTAACGACATCGCTAATACTTGCGACAATCAATATACTTTGGGTATTGGATACCGATGGTACGAAACAGCTTCGCTCTGGATAGACCCTTCGGAATCCCATTGGTAGTATAACTATGTGTCTATGGGAATCCGAATCAGGGTAGTTTATTTGGTGTTAACTTGAGACTTGCATCGCTAATACTTGCGACAATCAATATACTTTGGTTTTGGTCGTCCAGGGCTTTAACAGGTTCTGTGTACGCCTCTTCTGGGTATACTGAGAATCGTAGTGTATTGGGTGTGATGTCAAGATGGAAGTATCACTTCAGTCATATGAAGATGATGATCACGAAGGGATACAAAACTGGTACTCTAAGTGTTATAGCCATCGGGGAAGTATGACTAGATCATGACTTTCTGATCTTAAAGAGACTAGTTGCTAGTGATCCGATATATGCTTCGTACGGGGCAGACACAACTCCAGCGCCAGGCCTAGCATGTGACATCTGATACTGGATCGAAATACGCGATACTATATATACTACCCCTGACAAAGATCTTGTATTCCGTAGAAGAATATTTCTGGAGAATTGGGTAGGCACGGTGCTTTGCTAGAAGCCAACCATGTCTTGTAAATCGGTAAAAACGTGGTACCGGGTACGCACGTGTTCGAATAGTCCGATGACCGTATTTACTGCCAACATATCCAGGGATCTCTTGGGTTGCATCCCAAAGATTCACCGATGATATTTGACTCGAACATAAAATTAATATGGGATTAATTATGAGAGAGAAAATTAATCTGGGATTAATTATCAAGAGAGAAAATTAATCTGGGATTAATTACGACAAGAATTAATCTGGGATTAATTGCGTCGAGAATTTATTTGGGATTAAATTCGTCTAGAGGAGAGAACGCGATTAATTTAGAATTAATCGGTAAAATAAATTTAATAGTTAAATTAGATTTTACTATTTAATTTATTTAATTGGGCTAAAATAATATATTAGATATATTAAATGAAATCGGATTTCAACGCGGAATTAAATTGGATTTTAATTCTAGCGAATGAATTAATTTGGAATTAATTCGTAAGCGATTTTGATAATAATTTTGCGAGGCATAATTATTTAATTAAATTAGATTTAATTACGTCGCGACAGAAAATTTATTTAATCGGATTAAACGAACTCGAGCACGAAGTGTGTTGTCTTACCCAACTTCAATTTTGAATTTAAGTGTGGGACCCACCAACTTACATCACTAGTCAATCTAGTTGATGGAAGTGGTTGTGTGTATTAAAGGAAACTTTTACACCACACTTTGATATTACCTTTTTGGAAAAAAGTAAAAGAAACATATTTCATGACTTTTGAAATCATTAATTTTTGATCTCTCTCTTCATTTGGCCGATTGGCAACTTCATATTGGGACTCTCTAAGTTCAGACATGTTCGTCATATAAGCTTAGCTAATATGTACGCAATTCGGCCACCTCCGAATTCGTTAAGAACACGAACGACCTTTCTGAACTATACAAGTCAAGGTCATCACATATGTTTAACCATCCATCTGCCATATGTTATCCGAGTTGTGCTTAGGAAACATAGAATACACCTTCAAGTTTTCGAGGCGCACATCTCATGTCGACATGTCCATGATTCTTCATAACTGATGCGATCCACCCTAGGTGATCGAATTTGGCCAAAGCTTTAAGAATCATGAATTTACTCATATGGATACCTAAACCCCTTATGGTACACATACGGTCCGACGGATCCTATCTTGCTTCACATTTGATTACTGAGTGCATTGGTCCACACCTAACGAACATCTAGAGGTCAGATCATAAAAGGTTTCTGACATACATGGCATCAAAGTATGGAAGATCTCACACAAAATCAATGATATCATATAGTCAAAGGATTATATATGCTATTAGACTCGAGGAGATTTCTATTGATGGTGGTGTGTACTTCCAACTATTAGGAATCCCCTGTGAGTCATTCAGTATTTGGTCTAACCAATACCCACACGTCTATACGAGTTTCCAAAACTCTTAGTACATCGAGTTAAACCATTGGAACTCCAATTCCAATATACAATATGTGCTAGTCTTCTAGGTTATAGGAATTCGATCGTATTCCAAAACCAACGACTAGGAATATTTACTTTAAGAATAGTTTACAATAGTAATACTTATCCCAATATCGGACCACCTAGTGTCTAGTATTACTACAAGACTATTCTAAATTCGATGTCATACTTAGCATATCTATACATCAATCCAATACGCATAATGATAATACCATTAATAAAGTATGAAATGAAAACGTAGTTATTTTATTAATAAATAATAAAATATATAATTCAGATTGACATGTATTTAAAATAAAAAATCACGCAACACCAGTTTAAAAAGCGTACAATAATGCAATCACAATAAAAATGATAAAAGAATAAATTAGAAAGTCATAAGCATTGTCAAAGTAACAGTAAAATAATAATTACGCAGTTTATAGCATGTATCTCACCTTCCTGGCTTCGAAGAAGCCTGGCAAGACATTCTTTATGTAATTTATGTATGACCGGACATATCGTTTATCTGGACGAATATTTTTGTAGCCCATAAAATCAGAAAATATAAAATCACACAGCTAATAATATTAATAAACCAGTAATAGCATAGTAGTAATAAAAAAAACTATAAAGCAAAATAATTGTAATAAAACAATAAAGTGAACAAGATAGAGTACATGTCTCATCGGTATGACTTCGGGGAAGCCCGTTCAGATATTATTTCATGTTAGGAATGGTTGGTCGAACATACAATGGATCTGGCCGAACAATCCACATGAACAAGATAGACAACAAACACATGATCATGCATTACTACAGTAACAGACTAGGAATAACATAGTAATAATAAAAGCAAATTTTGTAAAATTGGCCTTTCGGAGGCTTTTTTTTGAAATATGCATAATTATTTCCCAGTGGTACGTGGAGTTGTTTCCCGAGTACAGACAATTCTACAGTCTATTCAGAATCGGCTATAAAATTTATGTATGAGTTTTCATCCTATATACAAAAAAAAAATTAAATAAGTGGATACAACTGGATTTTTTTTTAACTGTGTATCTCTGGTCTGATGTATATCAAGTTTGGTTGGAGCTACTGTGTCAAAACATGAATAAAAATTTAAAAAATTAGGAAATAAAAAACGAAAATAAAATCAGGGATCCCTCAGGTCATACCTTAAGTGTAACTTGTCTCGGAAAGCACCTCAGAATTTTGGACGGTTGCCGAATTACTTGCTAGAAGAGGAAATCTCCAGAGATTTTGTGAGGTTTACTTACTGTTTTTTCTCTCTCCGATTCTCTTTTCAGATTGATCCAAAGTTTCTTGCCATAGACCAAAGTTAGGACCTTTGTAAAAGATTTTTGGGTTTTTTTATAGTGCTCAAGCTGGATCGACAAAGGGAAATCAAATCCGTTCCTTGTCTCCAGTGATTTCCAATCTGCAGCGTCAGCTACAACTCGATTTATGTCCGATCGGATATTATTTTGATATATATATCCCATCGGATATCAATCAGGTCCGTGATTTCAGTAATTGAAAATCTGCACACTTGCTGATAGCTTGATACATGTCCGACCAAATATTTATTTCAAATATATGTCTGGCCGAATATTAATCCGATCTCATGATTTTAGTGATTGACAATTTGCACACTCACTAAAAACTGTCATTTGTCCGGCCGGATTTATGGTTTTCAATATATATCCAGCCGTATATTTTGGTCTGACACAAGGTTGGCCGAATATAGGTGATGTCCGTCGGGACTTGGCTATTTTTCTGAATTCTCTGAAGTTCCATTCCTTCCGGCATTTAACCTTACAACTTTCCAAGCTTTCGAGCGATGCTTTTATAAGAGACTCGTCATCAGGCTATGCGTAAAAATACAATGTCTACATTTCCGAAATTATATTTAACTAATTTTTGTAATTAAACATTTTAATTAAAAGTATGCATTATTCCAATCCATTTTAAACTCATTAAATAATGAAAGGAAATTTTATTTCATTTCATTTCATATCTAGATAATCAAATAACACAACTACAAGTCACGACATGCATGAGTGGGAACTCTAAGTTATATGACATGTTATTCAACCATTGAATTAAAACACACATATGACTAAAAATAACATTGCATTGAACAGACTCTTTATTTTCCTATAATTATATACTAATCTTATTAGTATATAATCTTACCAAGGCATTCATTGGTCTCCTCTTGGCTCCATGTAATGATTAACTGCAACCATCCCCTTTGTAGTAATTTTTGCAATAATTATTTATGATGTTGCATGTAGTTGTGCACATACTATGGAGCATATTAGCACTTTAGTTTGTAGAATACTGCTACCATGTGGTCATTTCCCCCACACAAAGGCGTCAAACTCACCATGCTTATGTTTACCATAGTAACCATAACCACATTCCACATTACTACCAATCATTACGCAATTACTATCTTTTTTCTCCTTATGGTTCACGACAATGGACATAAAATTTAAAAAAATTACACCAAATGTAAATACATCCAAAAATTATAAATGGCCTTACATTTCCCGAATGAAAAAAATTAATAATTAAAAGTCGGAAAAATTTACGATCAATACATTAGCTCATTTATCAATATGAATTACAAAATAACAAATTAAATTGTGCATACTCATTCATAACATGTATTTTAATTTACCATATGTAGGAAACAGTTTTTCTTATGCGCAGTGGAAATGCGATTAGCTCCGAGATCGACCTTAAAAATTTTTATTGCCTTCTCCTTTTGTTGAAACTGAATTCCACCAACTCTTGGTGAATTAATTTTCTCTTTGATGTGGATGTGTTTCCTTTGAGATCCGATGCTAGGATCAACCACCCGATCTTCCGAACTATGACTCGAAACTAACAAACCGAAGTGTGAGCTTCACTCACAAAGATGAATATTTAAACTATTTAAAGAAGTTGTTGTCACAATTTCTTATGGCTTAAAGAAGATTGAATGAAGAAGATGAGGATCCAATTCACTCTAATTTTCTTTATATTCTCAACACTTGTGAAAATAAATTTTCTCTCAACATTTAAGAAAAAATTTCAGGATTTTCTTTTCTCTCTCAATCTCACAACACTTGTGTGAATGGTGTATTTTGCCTAAGGTTTCCTTACTCAATAATTGAGTGGAAATGGTAGAGATAAATTTTTTCCAAAACCAACTACTCTTGTCATTAAGTCACTAATATTTTCTTGCAATGGTAAACATATTAATGTGAAGGCCATACCAAAGCATAAAAAGTAAACTACTAATGACAAAGCAATTAGGTATTTAGGTCATACCTAATAAACATAAATTGTTGGAGAGCATGACAAGTCATATGGTGTTGTCTCCAAGACAATTTAAAATTCATTATCATAATAATGATGTCATTACCTTAATTATGATGTAATAATTATCTTATAATTATTACTAACCTGATTATCTTATAATTATAATTTGATTATCTTATAATCAAATAATTCTAAAAATATTATATTAAACAAATTTAATATAGTTTTCATTTGTGACAAATTATATTATTAATCATATTAATAATATACTAAAATATATGTGAGTATATAATTAGACAATCCAATTATATTAGGTTTGCTACAGTTAATCGAACTAGCACGAGGACCAAATGGACCTACAGTTTCGAGCTCCAATAATCTCGAAATAATAATTAAACTCTTTAATTAAATATTACGAATTATTAACTCCGCGTTATTCCACTAAAAACTCGAAGTTTAACTCTTGTTGTCGTAGATGGAAAATATAAGCCGAACAACTTTGGTGTCCATCGATATAGTCATTATATATGGATTAGCCATTTACGAATATCTCATAATTAGAGACGGGTCATAAGTCCGTCATACCCCTCTAATTATTTTATCACTTAAGTACCATTGATTCTCTCATGAATAATTAATTCATAACTATTATGAATATTAATCTTACTATTCATAATAGAAAAATTTGAACGCTCTAATTGTTCAAGTCCCGAATCAACTTTTAAGAGAGATACTTTTCTACTTCCCGTAAGAATGAGTGAACTCCATGTCTATGTAAAACGTTCACAGCTGCACACCAAACAATATCCCAAAAATACGTAGTTATTGGCGAGGAATGCTTCACCAACCTCACCTTATTAAATAAAAGGATATAGCCTGCCATGCAAGAGTTCGTAGTAACTCAGTATTAAGATCAATCCATATATGACCATCTAGTAGATAAAATAAATTTCGTTAGTTAACGGATATTATAAGATATTGATTTTTATTTGTGTCCAGTCCTATATGATCACATCATACAAGGTACCTCAATTCACATGTCACCACATGAACGACCCGGATCAAAGTCATTATACAAGTATAGAATGGACCGCAGCTATAGATAAACCATAAACAAAGTACCCTATTTGCTTGCTCTCTATGAACTGTTTTAGATTACTAACTTCAGACTTAAATCCTCTTGTGTATCAAACATACACTAAGTCTGAAAGCACATGAGTAATTAAGGGTAAACAAGACATTTTATAATATACGATTTAAATCAAACAACTTTGATAAATGAATCATCCATCTATTATTTCAATAAATAATTTCGTTTACAATACATGAAGCTCTAGGACATATATCCCAACACCATATACAAAAAAAAAAAATCACATACTAATTTAAAAGAAAAGTTAATAATATTTTTCAACCTTACTCTCGATGCTAATTAAAGATATTTCCCGATAACTCTTCGTAGGGAAAGCATCACGCGCAACGAAAATATTAAGCACGAAGAATCGAACATGAAAATTTTGTCTCCTCTCCCACAACAGTGACCGAATCTGTGCAATTCCGTTTCAAATTTTTTTAGTTCATAAACAACAAGAAGATGAACCAATTTCCCTTAATGCATAAATTTGATAAAGATGATATCTTGTTACTATTTCCGTGAACCGTGACTACCGACTGTGAAAGAAAAACGATCTTCCGCGTCATAAAAAAATTATAGTGTAGGCTCTCTTTTCACAGAAAAATTATTTCTCTAAATTATTTAGAAAAAAAAAATCACATCATTTTTATTTCTCTTAATGCAAGGTGACTTTTATTTTCTAACTTCTAGAAAATGAAATGATTATCTTAAAAAAAAAAATTTCTTTTTATAATTAGGTATTTAGGTTAACTTCTTGTAATTAAAAATTATAATTTTAACCCTCCACCACTCATCAATTTCGGCAACTAAGGTTTTTTGTTTGGTTATCAAATATTTGATTAAGATATCACTAATATCCTTTGAAAAAATTCAAGGATATTATGATATCAAATATCCAATAACATCTATTAATATCACCAATATATATTATGTGGACTGTAACAGTAGATAAAGATAAAAAAGTTTTTTTTATCTTTTCATTGAATGTGGATTTTATGTGAATTGTAAGGTGTGAACTGGAGCCTAACTATGTGTGTATATATATTATAATTTATATTTATATTTATTTCGTTTGTTTTTTTTAAGTAAATATTATTATAATATGCTGTCAATAATATTAAATGTCTAAAATAACTTTATAATGTTAGCAAAATTTCAATGATTCCTTGATAATATTAAATTTTAAGTATAATTAATAATTTAGGTGGACCGCTTCCGAGTCATTTCATACTTTCACTTAATTAAGGGTGGGTGGACAAATGATAATTTCGGTTCTTTTAAGTCGATACAAATTAACTAACATTAGTTGAGATCCAAATCCTAAATGCTAGGAAGTAGGGGTG
The DNA here is from genome assembly GCA_019454045.1 of Zanthoxylum bungeanum. Classification (NCBI taxonomy): domain Eukaryota; kingdom Viridiplantae; phylum Streptophyta; class Magnoliopsida; order Sapindales; family Rutaceae; genus Zanthoxylum; species Zanthoxylum bungeanum. The sequence goes on along the minus strand of SKCR01036933.1, from coordinate 11,186 downwards.
GCAATGGGCCGAGCCGGGGCTTTGATAAGCCCGGCCTGAGCCCAATAAGAAAAATAAAAGCCCGGGCCCGGGAAAAGCCCGGACCCGAGCTTTATCCGGCCCGTTTTAAAAAAAAAAATTAAAAACATATAAATACAAAATACATTCACACTATATGCAAAGACAATTCACAAATAAATCAAAAGTTTAATCGATAAATTAACAATTTAAATGCTACAAACAAATAAAAATGCTACAAACATATTAATATATATATATATATATATATATATATATATATGTGTGTGTGTGTGTGTTTTTTTTTTTTTTTTTAAGTTTAAGCCCGGGCCGGGCCAAAAATGCTAAGCCTGGCTCGGGCCTGAGCCCGAGCTGGGCTTTTGAGTATAGGACTCGACCCTGGTTTTTTTTTACCCCGGGCCGGGCCCAGGATTTTCTGCCACTCTTACTAGGAAGCACTAATAAAAATAAAAAATAAATTAACATGCTAGTAACATGACGTTTTTATCATTGTTTTCAAAATTAGACCGAACCGACCGGTTCAATCGGTCAAATCGAGAACTGATCGTGGGTTCAGTCTGGAAAATCGATCAAAATCTGCAAATTAGATTGGGCCGGTTTAATTTTTTTTTTAATTTTTAAAACAAAAATTAAAATTTAATATTTTTATAATTTTTAGTTAAATAAAATTATTTATGACGTCAGTTGGTTTTACCGATTTTTTCGAAATGGTTCAACCGATCGAACTAGTGATTCATTAAATTTTTTAGATCACCGATTCGATCACTAATCCGATTATAAAAAAAACTAGTTTTATACGACTCTTCTACGTTTCATTCCCTCCAAATATGAGGGGTACTTTGGTCAATTACATCAAATTCAAAGAAACGCTATTACCATGGAAAATTTCAACGGTCTCCGTCTCTCACATCGTGCTGTTCTATTTTCCCGCTTCGTTCACCAATCAAAATTTTGACATGCCAAATCGCTCTCTCTTTTCAAAACCAAAAGCTCAAATCAATACATCCGATACACAACCCCCGAGTCCGATTCACATCACCGCCACCCTCAACTCAGTTATCAAACTCAGCCAATACTCATGGATAATTTGATCACATTAGTGAACAAGATTCAAAGAGCATGTACGGCTCTAGGAGATCACGGCGAAGAAAGCGCGTTACCCACTCTCTGGGACTCCTTACCTTCCATCGCCGTCGTTGGTGGCCAGGTCTAATTACAAACGGCTACTTTTCTTGTTTCTGTGTCACCATTATTCATACGTCAATTTTAGGATCGATATCTTGGAGGATTCTTGTGTGATATTGATTCCTTTTTCTTTATTTTTACCCATTTATTGTATTTGATCTGGAAACTATGCTTAATTTGTTCTTCGATTGCATTTTGTTTCGTGCGAAACGCCTTCATTTGTGGCGCTTCAATTCGCTTGCATTTTGTAACTTTTGTTTTCATGTGCATTAATTAAACGGTCTGTATTATTATTTTTTTTCCTGCAAAATTTTGTAAGTTTTGTTAGTAACTGATGTTGAGATAAGTATAATTTTAACAGATTTGCTAGGTATGTAATATTTTGTAGTTACATCTAAGTAGCCACTATTTATATTTAATAACTTTTAACTAGTTCATATATTCACGAGATGGTTTCCTAAATTGCAAAATAATAATATAAGTTCATGTCTACTATGAATGCATTTTATGATAATGGCTAATATCTCATACTTCTTGAGGAAGAATTTTAAGAATCTTCACACTTGTTTAATGATTGATAGAGCTCTGGGAAGTCTTCAGTGTTGGAAAGTGTTGTTGGAAAAGACTTTTTGCCTCGTGGGTCAGGTAATTTAAAATTGTTACTTCTTTTGATTGTTCCTTGTGTAGGCAAATGATATGTTTGGGAGCATCTAAAATGTAGAGTTTATGCATCTTGTATGCAGGGATTGTTACTCGAAGACCTCTAGTGTTGCAGCTTCATAAGATTCAAGAAGGAAAAGAATATGCAGAGTTTATGCATCTTCCAAAAAAGAGGTTCAATGACTTTGGTATGTTCTTTTTTTTAATACGGAATAGAAGTGTCTTGTTTTATTACATGTATTTGCTATTTGTGCTTGTAAAACCTGTTCTTGCAATTCTTATGTACCTATGTTTTTCTTATTCCACATAGGATGCTAATTTAATTGGTAGTTTGTAACTTTGTATGTAGCTGCCGTGAGGAAGGAGATATCTGATGAGACTGATCGAGAGACTGGTCGCTCAAAAGCAATATCTACTGTCCCTATCCATTTAAGTATATTTTCCCCTAACGGTGAGTCAGTAAAGTTGTACTACTGCTAATAATTGCTGTGGTTGGATGAATTGGTCACTCTATTATGCTGGTTAAAAAACAAGGTATTAGCAGTAGAATTATTGTGGATGTAATATTTACTTTCCAATCAAAGGGTCCACAAAGATCCCACTATTGCTATTGGGATTTTGATCCAACATTGTACAATTTTCCTTTGATTAATTTAATTTGTTGAAGAATAATTCCATTTCCAGCGGTTGGTCCAATTCAACTTTTCATATAGATGTTGACAACTTGACATAAGGTAAATCAGGTGTATTAGGATATGTGAGGCTGCACAGAAACTAGCAACTACCATCGTTTCATTAGTTTTGAACTATCTATGATCTTTACAATTGGGTATTGCATTTTCAAGCCTATGAATAATTTTGTTTTTTTTTCTCTTTCTTGTCATTGTTGATCTGGCAGCTATCTGATAGACATTTTACAACTGTTTGACTTTGCAGTTGTGAACTTGACACTGATCGATCTTCCTGGACTTACAAAAGTTGCTGTTGGTGGGTTATGTCTCTTAATTGTATATTCTCTGGTTCTGAATTTAGTTTAGTGCAATAATTATTCGTGAATTAATACGATGCTGATTGGGTTTTCAGAGGGTCAACCTGAGAGCATTGTGCAAGACATTGAGAATATGGTTAGGTCCTATATTGAAAAGGTAATTATTGTCAGAATTCTTGAACATTATAAACATCATGAAAACAAATGATGTTGCATACAACTTGTGAGAGCTTTTTGACCAAGTTTGGTGATCCAAAGATTTGTCAATTTTGGCAAAATTACCAAGTTCATCAAGTTTGGTGTACACAAGTTCTTAAAATCATGGAATTTATAATTTACTTTTGCTAGTCTCTGTGCATCAGTGCATGGGAGAATGTTTTTCCAGTTAGAACTACCAATAATTTACTTCTTTCCTGTAATGCAGCCCAATTCTATTATTCTGGCAATTTCTCCTGCCAATCAGGACCTTGCTACTTCAGATGCAATTAAGATCTCTCGTGAAGTTGATCCTAGAGGTAGGGTTTTAGATTGGAATGGAATTGTGTCCTGTTTAAGGGTTGGATTAATGATGAGTCTCATTAGGCAGTTAAATCGTTTTATTAAAGATGTCTTTAAAGTTGTGTTGCTATTGTATTTATTAATCTTGATTGGCTGTATGATTAGCTTTTATTCTCATCTCTTGCTCTTTCTGTGTTAGTAATGACTCTGTCTGTATGAACTGTAAACAATTGCCAACCAAAAAACGAAAAGGAAAAAAAAAAACTTCTATTGGCCAATGTGAATTTTAACTTTTTTAGTCTTTTAATTATTATTATTTTCAATTCTTTGGTTATCAAACTTCAGGGGACAGGACTTTTGGGGTGCTCACAAAAATTGATCTTATGGACAAGGGTACTGATGCAGTGGAGGTAAGTTTGCATTCTGTTGGAACAAGGTTGAGTTATCTGATGACATTCTATAAGCTTATTGTGAAGTTGTTCTTCTTACCACATTATGAAGCCCGCTATTTTGCATAAATAAAATTATAAGGCATTGTTCTTTTCCAATGCATCTAAGATTCAATCCATGACAAATGCCATTTTTCCCAACATATAATATTTTTTGGTTTGTAAGACAATTTGCATCATTGGGTAAAAAAACCCTGCTTTTGTTAGATTTGTTTGACATTTTTAAAGCTAGCAAGTAATGCTTTTATGATTTTTCAAGTTATCTAGTACTAGTTATCAATGAATGCAATTTTATTTGCTGTTTCACTGATGATATAATTTTGTTTTATAAACTTTAAGAGATAACAGTGTTAAATTGGCCAGGGATAGATCCTTTTTAATCTAAAGGTTTTAGGCCTAGCAGAACTAAGGAACTTTTTGAGTCAGCGATGTGTCTTTTTACATAGTATGGTCATATGATTTGTAACAAAGGGCAGGATAACTATTAAAATTCATTGCTGTTGACTGTCTTTGAAAGTGATGATATGTATTTGTTCGGCTAAAAGCAAGGGAAAACATTTTGAAGCTTGGTCAAAGAACTTTTAGCATTTTTCTTTTTGATGCCTTTTGGGAATATAATGGCTAACATATGATATTCAATACAATGTTTTTGTCCTAATATGTCGGGATTTTAGATCCTTGAAGGACGATCATATAAGCTACAGTTTCCTTGGATTGGTGTCGTTAATCGCTCTCAAGCTGATATCAACAAAAGTGTTGATATGATCGCTGCTCGGCGTAGAGAGCATGAGTATTTTAAAAACAGCCCAGAATATGGTCATCTTGCTAACAGGATGGGTTCTGTGTATCTCGGGAAAGTGCTTTCAAAGGTATGAAGGATTTTTATCGTACTTTATGTAATTATGTTGCTTTCTGGTTTCTTACACTTGTCTTTGAGGCTAGTTTCATGAATGGAAATATCTAATATTGATCAATAATACTATGATTGATTAGTATTTTTGCCAAATGAAAACTGGACAAACTGGAAAATATTCTGGGTGTTGTGCATTTTGTTTCCATTTACTTTAAAAGAAAAGAAAAATAAGAACTGCTTTAGATTGTTCATTTTCTCCCCTATTTTTTCAGTTTCCTTTTTGTGGTTGTTCATTGAGTATTGTCACTCTAGTGATCATTTTCATCTCTTCACTAAACAAAACATGGTTAATTTTTCAGCATTTGGAAACTGTCATCAAGTCTCGTATCCCTGGCCTTCAGTCGCTAATAAACAAAACTATTTCTGAATTAGAAGCAGAACTGACCCGTCTTGGAAAACCAATTGCCAATGACGCTGGAGTAAGCATTTGTTTTATTCATTGTTTTTCACTTTCTCAGTCTCTCTCTAGGCTTAGTTTAATACCTATCATTGTTATTAATGGATATTGGGTGGCTTAGCTACCAGGAGATGATATTTTGGATCCTTTCTCCACTTTTTCCGTCTTTTTGCGTATTTTTGCGGGATGCTTGCATAGTGAACATTGTTATCTTCCCCCATTTTTCTCTCTCAAATCCAGGGAAAGTTATACACAACAATGGAGATTTGCCGTGCTTTTGATCAAATATTCAAAGAACATCTTGATGGCGTGTATGTATTTTGATGTCATGTTTACCCCTATAAATTTTATGAGTGTAGATGTTAGTTTTATTTGTTTCTAATTTGATTTTGGCTATGACGATAACCAATGTTTGCAGACGCCCTGGTGGTGATAAAGTCTACAGTGTTTTTGACAATCAACTTCCTGCTGGTTTGAAGAGGTTGCAATTTGACAAACAACTTTCGATGGACAATGTAAGAAAGTTAATTACTGAAGCCGATGGATATCAACCACATCTAATAGCTCCAGAACGAGGATATCGCCGTCTTATTGAATCTTGTTTAGTAACCATCAGAGGCCCTGCTGAGGCAGCTGTTGATGCGGTATGCATTCATTTTCACATCAGTCGTCATTTGACAATTCATGCCATGTGTTGACAGAGACATAGCTTATGATTTATCTAACCATTTGAGAAGGATTTTTGGCTATGTATGAATAAGTATGTGATTTCTTCATTCCTAAATGTTTTTTTTTTAAAAAATTGAATTTTTTTTTCCTTAGAAAAATAGCACGCTAATCTTGTGTTTCTTTTGTCAGAGTTGTTTTTTAAGTAATCATTTTGCTATCATTTCAATCTGGGTTGTCGTGTTAAGTTGGTTATGATTGATGCAAAAGTTTGCACAAATTTTCTCCATCTCAATACCTCGTATGATATAATAATACTTGGGAAAGACACTATTTGGAAAATACTTTATGGAAAACCTTGTCAAATTTTCTGTAAATACTTACGCTTTTTTTCCATGAATAATATGAGATGTGGTTTTGTTTATTGTGCATTGTTCTCAGTACTTGCAAGTTGCAACACTGTTGTCTTTTCCTTTTTTATTACATCTGATTTGTTTGATTGATACCTGTTTTTTTTTTTCCTTTTCCACGATTACAGATTCATGGAATACTGAAGGAGCTGGTTCAGAAATCTATCAGTGAGACTATGGCAAGTCCCTGGCCACACTAATCTTAGGAGTCCGGTTATTTTTTGCATTTCTGAATAACTTTTAACAAATTGTATGTTGATATGCTAATTAAGGGGGGAAAAACTAAGGCATTAAGGAGATATGCTGATTCCTTATAATTTATAAACTGATAAACTGTGGCGCTTCCCAGGGAGTTTCACTCTCTTAGCTAGATGGATGTCACACAGGCATTTTTACCAGCAAATTACAAGGATCAAGGGGGAAATCTGTTGGAATAGTTTTAAATTTTCTTTGAAATATTCATATTCCTACAATAAGACATCACTCATCCACCATTGCCCATTTGGTACTTCCATTTATCTCCTGAAATACATATGCTATCTGAATGTAAAATGTCTCTTCATTCTGCATATAGGAATTAAAGCAGTACCCAACTCTGAGAGTGGAAGTAGGAAACGCAGCTTTTGAGGCATTGGAAAGGATGAGGGAAGAAAGCAAAAGAGCAACTCTACAGCTAGTGGATATGGAGTGTGGTTACCTGACTGTTGAGTTTTTCAGGAAGCTTCCTCAAGATGCAGAGAAGGGCGGAAATCCAACACATTCAATATTTGATAGATATAATGAAGCATATCTTCGACGAATTGGTAAGTGGTAATAAACATATGTAACGCTGATGAGTTTGACTTGAAGCAACAATTTTGGTTAAAATTAAGCATCGAAAACACCTATTTACGAAATGAATCCCTCTGTCTCTCTCATAGTGATTTTGGGCACTTGAACTGTTTGAATGAGGCTTAATAATGATTTCATTTCATTTTTTTTGTTTATCTGCAAATTAACAAACAGGGAGCACTGTCCTGTCCTATGTCAACATGGTTTGTGCAAGTTTAAGGCACTCTATTCCGAAATCAGTAGTATATTGTCAAGTACGTGAGGCCAAGCGGAGCTTACTAGATTACTTTTTTGCTGAGTTGGGGAAAAAGGAGGCGAGTAGTCTACTTAAAACACCCACACAGTTGATCAACCTTGTTTCATTATCATTCTTCTTTCATTTGAGGATAAAAATGTCTGGTTTCTATAACTCTCCCTCTGTAATTTATTATTGCAGATGAAACAGTTGTCTTCTTTATTGGATGAGGATCCAGCGGTCATGCAGCGCCGAACCAATCTTGCAAAGAGATTGGAGTTATACAGAAGTGCCCAGTCAGAGATTGATCTAGTGGCCTGGGATAAGTAAAGTAGAGCAAGCATATTTATTTTTCCCTAGTGAATAAGGCATCTTTTGCCTCTTAGATTTTGGAATTTAGTCATAGGATATATGATTCTTTCATTCCAGGGCACTAAATTCTCGGACAATCTCAGAGGGAAGGTTGCATAGTTTCTTGGCTATGGATTCTTCGGCAAGTATTTTTTTTGTTTATCTTAATATCAGTGACAGTAGTTTCCCCTTAAAATGCCTAATTCTGGATTCTAACAGAGCACTTTTCTTAACTCTTAAGAAAGCAGTAGTATAGGGCCAACAATGATGAGGGCTAGTAGAGCGCTCACTTGGCCGGCATTTATAAGGGGATATTTTTCAGTGACACCTACTTTAAGTAGTTATATATTTTGGAGAGATATTAAAATATACAACTTAAAATATGAATATTAATAAAATGTCATAAAAAAATGTCTCCCTAAAATTATTATTTTTCCCACATCACTAGAAAAATAAAGCAATCGAGGAGCGAAGTTATGAGCTTCCATGAGTGGAATCGAAGCAACTAGTTCTGTCCAAAGAGATCCAACCACAAGGAAAGTCTTTTGTCAAGGGAGAAAGCCTTAACCTTTGGCGAATAGTAATGAGTCTTCCGGTTCGGTGGCATCTTTGTAAGTCCCTTTCCCTTTGGAGGAAGAGCTGAGAGGGAGAACTGGAATGCGGTATCTAATTTGAGGAGTAATTCTTTGGTGTAACGGAGACATGGGTGACGTGGTACCACTAACGAATTAGAAAATGACATGTATAATTTAATACATATTTTTAGTTATTTTTAATTTTTTAACACTCGTGGCAATAGATGATTGACTTGTTACATAGATGATGTGGTACTTTTGTTGCATTGTAGATTTTCTCCTAATTTGAGAATTATAAATGTTGACAGGTTGGATGGTGTATGAGGTTTGATTTTCCCACCCGTGTCAGCTTCTCCCACTCCATTGTCTCCTGTAAAATTATTTTTTTACCCCCATTCGTCCCCAAAAATCTTATATATATATATATATATATATATATATATATATGATTTAATTAATTAATTTATTTATTGTTATTTGTTTTGTGTTTATTTATTTTTATTTATTTTAGAAAATGACATGTATAATTTATTACCCATTTTTAGTTATTTTTTAATTTTTTAGCACGCGTGGCAATAGATGATTGACTTGTTGCATAGATGATGTGGTACTTTTGTTGCATTGTAGATTTTCTCCTAATTTGAGAATTATAAATGTTGACAGGTTGGATGGTGTATGAGGTCTGATTTTCCCACCCGTGTCAGATTCTCCCACTCCATTGTCTCCTGTAAAATTATTTTTTTACCCCCATTCGTCCCCAAAAATCTTATATATATATATATATATATATATATATATATATATGATTTAATTAATTAATTAATTTATTGTTATTTGTTTTGTGTTTATTTATTTTTATTTATTTTATTTTTATTTTTCTTTTTCTTTTGATTATTTATTAATTTATTTAACACTACTTGTTAGTGAAATATATTTTTAGAGAAGAGTACATGTAATAATACACAAAAAAGAAATATAGACAAAAATATAAAAACACAATTTATTTTATTAATAATTTTTTGGTTAAATTGATATTTTTTTTCGCTTTATATATCTATTTTCTTTTATTTGTTTCATAAATATTAAAAAAATTTATTTTTTATTTTTTATTATTTATTTTGTATTTATTTATTAACATTACTTATATATAATAGAAAATGTTTTCTTATATGTTAGCAAAATATATTTTCAGAGAAGAGTACATGTGATAATAGACAAAAAAAATAAATACACGTAAAAAAATAAAAACAAAAATTCTAATGTCTCCAAAGTCTTCTCCTGACGCACTTGGTGATATACTCAATATTTCATACCACAACTGATTACGTATTCTATAACGAGTGACACATCATTTAGTTTCGTACTGGAGGGAACCTTAATGGCGAGTAAGTATAATAACTCCAAACATTCTTACCAAAGCAAATTTCTCTACTATCGAAATAAATAACGAATATGTATAAAAATATATAAGATATATTAAACAAATAAAAGAGAATAAATATATAAATAATATTAAATAAGTAAAGAGAAAAAAAATTAAAAAAAAAATTATTTAAGATCAAGAATAAAAGAATTCAATAAAAAGGTAAAATAAAATAATAAAATAAGGAAATAAAAAAAGTAAAATAAAGAAAAAAATAAAAGGGGACAAAAATTAAGGGAAAAAATAAAAGAAAATAAAATCGGAAAGAAAATAAAAGATAATAGGGAGGACATTATAGGAAAAAAAAATTTGGAAAGAGAGAATGAGTGGGGGTGAATATGTAAAGGGGGATGGGAGAAGAAATTTTCATGGTGTATTATCATATCCTTAGGTTAATGATAAGATAGAGGTAGATGATAGCAAGGCCGACTTAAAGATATTTGAGGACCTAGCGAAAAATTTATAACTACATACACTGGATGATTAATTAGTGAATGGATTTCAGTGGAAATGTTATTTAATGTTTTTCAACTATGCATAGAGAAAATTTATTAAATTAGTAAGAAATAATGAGGGATTTATCTAAGGTAAATGAAAAAAACTAGTCAATAACCAATTAACCATCGACAATATTAATTTTAGTAATGAAAAACTTTTAACAAAAAAAAATGACCGACTTAAATTTATAATAATTTTAATAATGTGGCTATTTTCTACTCTATTTTTTTTTTGACACTATTATTAGGTACACTCATTATAATTTTAACATTATAATTTTTACTTTATATACTATTTATTATACCCAAAAAATTATCACTTAAACCATTTAAATTTACTAAATTTTTTACTATGCACAATCATAAACATATTCAGTACACAAAAAATAAAAAACTATTTTTTTACCTTTTTTTTTTTTTTTTTCCCTTTTCTTGAGCACCAAGAATCTCAAATTATCCATATTCGGCACCGCTTTCTTCCCTCGTGCTTTAAACAATTGGTCTCTTTAGTTCTTAATAAATTTCGAATAGTTACTTCAAAATTATTGCTTTCCTTTTTATAAGCTTGATTTGGATAAACAATGAATTTAAAATATTTAGTATTTACCTAATATAAGTTGTACTTAATAGTTATTTATGTCATGGATATTTTATTAATAAATAATTTATAATTGTATCAAAATATGTGTATTTGAAGAAATTTCTAGAGTGCAAATATTTCCAAATATTAAGGATACTTATCAAAATTATACCTTAAATTATGTTCTTTAATTAAAAAAAAATATATTTTTATAATTTTTTTTTTTTTTTGATTTTGAGTATATAAACATATAAAGGGCATCCTACCGATGTAAGGGTGGCAATGGGCCAGGGCGGGCCCGGGTGTCTTCCGGGCCAGGCCAGGCCAGGCACCCGGGCCCGACTCGGGCTTTATCCGGCTCGTTTTTTTTAAAGAAAATTAAAAAAGAAATAAAAACATACAAATACAAAATACATTCACACCATATACAAAGACAATTCACAAATAAATCAAAAGTTTCATCGAATGCTACAAACAAATAAAAATGCTACAAATATATTAATATATATA
>SKCR01036932.1:0-177556 GCA_019454045.1 Zanthoxylum bungeanum | reverse complement strand
AATTCTCCCCCCCTCTTGGGTATAGAGATTTCTTGTCGCTATTGCTTGTAGGTAATTTCAGTACCAACTCCAACAAATTTGCTGCAGCATAATCTTCTGAATTTGATGCAAGATTCAAGTTCTTGAGATTCTAGTGATCTTTGATTAACAATAAACACACTCAAGCAAAATACCATAATAGATCAGAATCAAGGTAAGAACAACAAACTAGATTCATTTGATCAAACAATCAGTAAACACAATGAAATCAAAGCCACAATAGTGCACAAACCGGCAAGGCTTTGAACAAGGAAAGAGCTTCACACTCTTTTTTTTTTTAATTAAGAGAAAATGCCCAGATGTGTAGAGCACATTATAAGCTATCAATCACTCCCACATAGAATTTTCTGATTCAAGCTATATATCAAGTTACAAGCTAATTAACAGACCATATTAGCTAGCTTTACAACCAGAGTTAGTTATAACCAACTAACTGATTTTTCCTCCTAAGCTAACAGACTAAGATTAGTTCATTTAACCCCCTGACATAGTAACTAATGAACCAGTAACCCCTGTAACACTTCAGCCTCTCCATAATACACCTTATCACTGATTTTAGAATCAATCTTCAACATATGTCAATTCAAATTTGGCAAGGCATGGCCCAAACTCATCAATGACATGTAATTTGAAGTAGATAATTAGTAGGGACGGGTTAAAATTTTCTAATTTTGGTCGTGTTCTGATTATAGATTGGACGAAAAATTATCTCGAATCCTAAATCAAACGATTCGATATCCCAAATCTTGATTAAGAGTTATTATTTTTTTAGTAAAAAGTCACGATTTAGAATTTTCTACCATCCCTATTTACAAGTCTTGAAAATATCATTTTATAACAAAATGTTAAATTTGTTTCAATAACGATAAATCTATGAATTGCTTTATAAAAATTGTTATGTATAAATTGATATATATTTGTTATATTGGTTAAGTAAAAATATTTTAGGATTCATATTTTATTTTTTATTATTTTTATCCAACTAATATGATATAATCACATTAGTTTGTACACAATAATTTGTAGATATATCATTACTCAAATTTTATTTCTAAAAAACTATTTAAAAAAAAAAAAAAAACTACGAGAAAATTTCATTTTGATTTCTACATATAACAAGAATCAAGATACTACTATAACAAAAATAATAATGAAAATTGAGACTTTTATGTAGTACATATGTGGCAAAGGCAAAATACATATATAATAACAATCAAGACTATTATTATGTGCATGTAAATTTGAAAATTTTTATCTCTCATTTATAACATTTGATTATTTTTCTTTTATGCAATTGAACTTTTTTGTATGAAAAATAATAAGAGTTAAAATACAATTTCCTTTGATTTATCTTTTTCTACAAAAAACATCACTTCGGCAACGAAACATTTTTCATCTATTTATTTGAATTTAAAATGCAAAGCTAAAAATAATTTAACAACTGATTTATATGGGGTATTGAATTGAGTGTTGAACAATAATTTTTATAAATTATGATTATTAATTATTAAATAAAAATTTATATATAATTAAAACTTAATCATATATCATCATTATATTACGAATTTCGCGTCAAGGGCTTCGCATTCAATCTTATACAGTTAAAGCTCTCACATTCATCTTTAAAGTCTTGAGATTATCTCCTTAATTTGAGGAGAATATTTAATTATCATAATGTAATTATTAAATATTTTATGGGCTATTAAAAATTTTGGAAAAAATCATTTAATAAAATTAAACACATAAAATATTGAATGTATATTTTATGTCTTTCTAAAATTCAAATATATTTTTATCTCATATCTTAAAAGATTATACTTATTAATAAAATGAATACTAAATGTAGATTAATAAAAATAAAATCCTACATATAAAATAAAAATAATCTCGCCTAGAACTCCAACTTACTTACTATTAATATACGTGTGCTTGACATATGTGTTCATCGCTGAATTCACATTATTTAACCAAAAACAAAATAAAGGAGTAACCAAAAAAAAAAAAAAAAAACAAACAAACAAATAAAAAAGAAAGTGACTAATCCACTTCTGGCAAGCAAACAAATTTTTTTAAGTTGGAAAAAACTGCTTATTCCAAAGAATAAGTGTCTTTTAACTGTCCAAAAAAACGTGATTGGGTGGTTCAGTATCTCATTTTGAGGTTATAAATTTAAATTTAGGGAGTATATTTTTTGTAATAATCTGACATAATTGAGAGTTTTATCTGTTCCATTTAAGCTTGGAATAAATGATTCGATGATAAAATTTCTAACAATAAAAAAAAAAAAAGTGTCTTCGAACCGACAAAATTTAAAATAACATCATTTTAATTTAATACATTCAAATGTTAATTCGGATAAGAAAATAAAATAAAATGAAACTAAACGAAAAGAAACGAAACGAAACCGAGGATGGCAGCAACACTCTTCTTATAAGTTTCTCTCGCGTCTCTCTCTCTCTCTCTCTCTGTGTTTTCCTTTCTTCTCTTATAACCCAAAACACTCTTTTTCTGCTGCAACAACAATATTAATAATGAAAACATACTAATAATTAAATAAAAATAAAAAAAACTCTTGGTATTACTTTCTTTCAATATCAGAAATCAGACCTCACATATCCCACCACTTTCCTCTTTCTTTCTGCTATTCGCCGCCTGGCGCCTCCTTTTTCATCTCATCATCTCTGTCACCTTATCTTTCCTAATCCTCTCTATATAGCTTTCAACTACTTCAACACCATCATCAGGTGGGTTGCTTCTTCTCTCTATTTTACCTTTCATTTCTTTCTCATTCACTTATTTTGTTCACTATTTCATTCCCCTTTTTCTTCTTCCAGCCTCATGCCTGATTTCCAAGACTCTACTGATTTTTATTCTCACAAGCTCCCCTCTTTCTCTCAGGTAATACCCTTTTCATTTTTTTCTTCTATATTTGTCCCTGTTTTGTGGATTAGTTTTGCTACAACGATAATGTTATTCCATTGCGACTTAAAATATCATGGGTTTAAATCACATATTGAAAGCCGGACCGTCTTAATCAAGAATTTTTTTGTTTTTGTTTTTGTTTTGTTATTGTTTTTGCACAGGTTGTTGAAGAGTTGAAAGAGCTATGGGGGATGGCTTTACCAATAACAGCTATGAACGTGCTAGTCTTTATAAGACAAGTTGTTTCAGTTTTGTTCTTAGGGAGACTTGGAAGCTTGGAGCTAGCAGGGGGAGCACTTTCAATTGGCTTCACAAACATCACAGGCTACTCTGTTCTTGCTGGCCTTGCTTCAGGGCTTGAGCCTGTCTGCAGCCAAGCCTATGGTAGCAAAAACTGGGACCTCCTCTCACTCTCCCTCCAACGCATGATCATCATACTCTTCTTCGCCATCATACCCATCAGCCTATTGTGGGTCAATCTCGAAACCATCATGATCTTCATGGGCCAAGACAAAGACATCACATCAATGGCAGCTACTTACACGTTATATGCACTCCCTGACCTTTTAACAAACACTTTGTTACAACCTTTGAGGGTGTTTTTAAGGTCACAAAAGGTGACAAAGCCAATGATGTGGTGTACATTAATAGCTGTGATGTTCCACGTGCCATTGAATTATTGGGTTGTGATGAAATGGAAGCTGGGGGTGCCAGGGGTGGCAATGGCATCAGTGGTGTGTAACTTGAACATGTTGGTGTTGTTGGTAGGGTATGTGTGGTGGTTTAGTGGAGGTGGTGATGGACGGTGGGAGATGAAATGGACGACGGCTGGGATTGGATTGTGGGGTGGGATAGGGTCACTGATGAAATTGGCTGTGCCCAGTTGCTTGGGGATTTGTTTAGAGTGGTGGTGGTATGAGATTGTGACAGTGATGGCTGGGTATTTGCAGAACCCTACACTTGCTGTGGCTGCCACTGGGATTTTGATTCAAACTACTAGCATGATGTATACACTCCCTATGGCCCTTGCTGGCTGTGTCTCTGCCAGGGTATGTTTCATTATTCTCCACTCTTTTTTATTTTTTGGAGTACTAGTAATTTTTTTTATTTTCAAAAATAATTATTCCATATTTTAATTAAAAAAACCTAACCTAACCGAATCAAATTAATTGAATAATTTAATTTATTGAATTTTTTAAAATATAATTATATTATGTTGTTATTTTATAATTATATTTGTTACATTATTTATTTTATTTAGTGTTTAGTGATGATTAATTATTCGATATTATGTTGTTATTTTGTTTAGTGTTTAATGATGATTATATCTTATGAAAAACTTATATTGATGTAGTTGTGATGATTAGAAGAGTTACCATATAAAAAAATTAAATAAATATTAGATTATGTGATTGTTATTAATTTTTTGATCTTTTATTATTATTATTAAAAAATTTGAAAAAATCAAATTGTCTGAACCGAACCGACAATTACAAATAATTATAATTTTTTAATTAAAAAAACCGTACAGTAACTTTTTTTTTTTTAAAT
This sequence comes from Zanthoxylum bungeanum, assembly GCA_019454045.1. Classification (NCBI taxonomy): domain Eukaryota; kingdom Viridiplantae; phylum Streptophyta; class Magnoliopsida; order Sapindales; family Rutaceae; genus Zanthoxylum; species Zanthoxylum bungeanum. Next base: position 173,044 of record SKCR01036932.1, on the reverse strand, counting down.
ACCGAAAAATTATAATTATAAATTTTTGTATAATCGAACCGGACCACCCCTAACGGTTACCGCTGCTGCCATGTTTCTATTTAATTTTGAAAGTATTATCATTAATAAATATTTATTCATAATGTTTACAGAGAATTTTGCTCTCTCTCTCTCTGACATTGGATTTAGTAACACGGTTAAATCAATTTTGTTGTTGAAATTTTTTAAAGAATCTTGTGTCAAATAGCAAGGAAGAGTCCAAAAGGAAGGGGGAAAAAGAAAAGGAAAAAGAGTTTGATATTTGATTGCATCACTTGTAGGGGTAGGTCACACATGTTATGTGATTGGACAAAATAAGAACAAGACAAATAAGTACTTGTTAACTTTTTTTATTTATTTATTTATTTTTTTTAAATTTCCTTTAGAAGCTCCAATGCAATTGGTGTGTGAATGGTGACCAAATGATACACCCAACAGAAGTGAACCAAATGGCAATAGTGTCCTTTTTGTGCTCTAAATTGAGCTTTTATGTGTCAAATTTTCAGGTGGGGAATGAGCTCGGTGCTGGTAAGCCATACAAAGCCAAGCTAGCAGCAATGGTTGCTTTAGGCTGTGCATTCTTCATTGGCATTATCAATGTGACTTGGACTGTAATCTTGAGACATAGGTGGGCTGGTTTGTTCACAAATGATGAACTAGTCAAATCTTTGGTTGCATCAGTTTTGCCAATTATAGGTCTTTGTGAGCTTGGCAATTGCCCACAAACAACTGGATGTGGCATCTTACGTGGCACCGCCCGGCCTGTCATCGGAGCCCGAATCAACTTGGGCTCGTTTTACTTTGTGGGAACTCCGGTGGCAGTCGGGCTGGCATTCGGGATGAAAATCGGGTTTAGCGGGCTTTGGTTCGGTCTCTTATCGGCCCAAGTAGCTTGTGCATTGTCTATTCTATATGCTGTGTTAATCCGCACAGACTGGGAAGCCGAGGCAATGAAGGCTAGGAAGCTAACAAGCTTGGAAATTAGTTCAATTGTTAGAGATAAAAATGGACAAGAAGAGAGTAAAGGCTTGTTGGTTAATGGAAATGGCATTTTGGATGATGTTTAGAAAAATATTTGAAGTGAGGATAATTGTGGTGGGTACAATTACAAAAGTGAGTTGTGGAATATGTTGAATGGGTGCTTTTAGCTTTTTGGGATTTGCTTTTGGCTTTTAGCTGTTTCTTTCCCCTGTGGAATCTAAAGTCATACTCCTGAATTCTCCTTCTAATCCCCCCTTTTTATTATTATTATTATTATTAATCTTCATGGATGTTATAACATAGAAATACGATTAAAAATATATAATATATATTTATATTTTATGTTTATGATTTGGTGGATTCATAAATAGCGGAGAAAGAAAATAATATCAGGTAAACAAAAGTTGGTTATCTGAACCAAGCCAAGACAAGGGGTATCAAACTTGGCAAAATGGCTTGCATCTCTTTTTCTTTCTTTCTTTTTTTCTTTTTAAATAATTAAAAATCCTATCGTCAAACCATTAATTTTGAACTTAAGCGGAGTAGGTAAAATTCTTGGTCGTCATAAGCTCTTACAAGAAACACACCCATTGAATTCGAACCCAAGACTTCAATAAAAGATCTTAAACCCTATACCACCAAATCACATTCATTAAAAGAGAATTAAAAGTGAATAGCTTGTATCTCGACAAAACTATATTTGATAGCTTTTGTAAAGGTCTCTGCTGGCAGAAAAAGAGAAATAAAAGCTTGTCTACAAGAGGTTGCAATCATTCATAATAATTTATTAAATAGAATTTGTATAAGTAAGGTTATGGATATATATATGTTGAAGATGTTTTTAAATAAATATTATTATTCAATATAATTGTTTATAGTTTAAGACATAGACCCATCGAATGAAGCTCGAAAATCTGCTCTAACATTATAGAAATCTTGAAACTTTTAACTTTTTTAGGGTTCAATAGACTAGAAGGAAATTTTATAGACTGCATTTGGGTGATGTCAAAGAATGCAATTAATAAAATTTCCTTCTAGTCTATTGAACTTGGGGGAGTAAAAAATAAGATATTTTTACTTAAAAAATTCGGTTTCTAAATTTTTAGAACTATAACCTATCCTATTAAATAGAGTATTCTACCCATCGGTTCCAATTCAGTTCCTATTCGATTCCATGGTACCTTATTTTTGATCAAATACATTAATATTGAAAAAAAAAATCAATGCTTTCTTTGCACTTTCATGTTTTGTTATTTTACTCTATTTGTTTATTGTTATAAATGAATGATATATTTTGATCACGGGAAACTAATATTACAGTACCTTAACAAATATTGTTTGTGCATTTAAGGTAGGTAATGTTATAAGAATTTTAAATTAATATTTTGTATAATGTGTTGACGGTTGATTTTGGTCTCAGGACAATATGTGAATATTACTCCCGAGACAATTCTCCCTCAATAGTGAATTTGTTTGGTTATGGGGGACCAAAAGCAAACTTAGCAAAAGACAAAAAATACGCCAATCGACAAGGAGATTTAACATGGTTCGGCGGATCTTGGTCCGACCTACGTCCACGGGCACAAAAAGTATGATACTTTTATTACTCAAACACGCTTCTCGGCTCTGCTTCTGATTTTTTTACAAGTCTGATGGTAATGATTCTGATATTGATTCTCATCCCCTCTACACTCACTCTACCATCCTATTTATAATGGTGAAGAAATCAGATTCATATTTGTACAAGAATTCCCAGTTGGAGATGGTTTCCTTTTCCTATCAGGATTCCTACTTTTAAAACTACATTCACTTCTTTTATCCTTTTAGGATACTGACTCATCAGTTCTCTTTATGAAAAATAAGATAACTTATTATCTTATCTTGTATGGATAGAATGCATTATCTTTCCGAACATGTCTTGCCCTATGCTCGGTTTTCATGAGGTCGGTCTTCATGTGGTCGGTCATAATAGTCTTTTGTACTGAGAATGCTGCTGTCGACCTGATAATTGCCCGGTCATCTTGAACTCAAGTGCTCAGTCACTAACCGTAAAGCTCTCGGCCCCTTACTGTTGACTCTTTAGTGGTCGGGTCGGCATTAATAATCTTGACTGAGAAGTGAATTACCTTTTTTACCCCTGTCGTGCTGCTTAAATAACATAGTGCCTGAAAACACCATCAACATCTGTCCCCTGGTTCTCGGTTCCAACGAGTATGCAAGTTGGTGCCGGGAACTATATAAAGATGGTGTGATGATCGCCTTGCTGGTGGTCGCTCCAGAAATCACAGAGAAATTGCCTTCACCATCAACTAAGTCTTCTGTTTCTATCTTCATATCCTCGGTTATTGGAGATGCTGACCCTATTCAGAACGATTCTCCACCTCAAAGCAAATTGCTTACTTGGGTCGTTCCATCAGGAGATGAAGTTCCTATTGTTGTCCAAACTAAAAATGACTCCTCCTCTGTAATATCTGTACCAGAGATTTAGAGGTCCTGACCCCTGACTGATCCAATCTCGATTGTGAGGAGAAATTTTTTCCTCTGAGGTAACGATGATGTGCTCGGTGGCATGTGATCCTGTCTCGAGTTTTGAGAGATGCTCGGACTTGGGGGAATGTTACGTCCCCAGTCTGTAGGACTGACTCGGTGGGACGCAACCTGACCCCGAATGAAGAGAGGCACTTGGACCTGGGGGAATGTTACGTCCCCAGTCCGAAGGCTGACTCGGTGGGACGTACCTTGACCCCGAGCTGAGAAAGGCACTTGGACCTGGGGGAATGTTACGTCCCCAGTCCAAAGAGGTAGACTCGGTGGGACGTAACCCAACCCCGAGTGCAGAGAGGCACTTGGACCTGGGGGAATGTTACGTCCCCAATCCAAAGAGGTAGACTCGGTGAGACGTAACCCAACCCCAAGTCGAATAACTAAGTGGCATCGACGGACCAAAATCCAGCCCCGAGCCGAATAATCAAGTGGCCTCGGCGGAACGAATCCAGCCCCGAGCCGATTAACCAAGTGGCATCGGCGGAACAAATACAGCCCCGAGCCGATTAACCAAGTGGCCTCGGCGGAACGAATCCAGCCCCGAGCACTGGTTAATCCTTGGGACTTATTCAGATAAGAAGTGTATCCACATTTAAAGCCCTATCGAATCTGACTTGGGCGTCCCCTTGTCAAACTGACGAAAAAATAAAAACAAAACTTTGGAAAATAAAATCAAAAAAAGTGTAAACAACAGCACGGATACCTTAGAACAGCGTCCCGTCCGAGGTCTCCAAAACACAATTCTGAATCTTTCAATTCAATGTCCCGGCAAACCAGGATTTGGATCAAAGAGCGTTAAAATGGTAAGGGCACATCCTCTATACTTCAGGTCTCCATGGAGCCTGTGTACTGTTTGAGGGCTCCTCCTTACAACGCTGGAGCAAGCATACGCTACGAGGGCACAATCCATTCCCGTGCTATACTTCTCTTGGATCCAAATGATCAAAGAAATATGGATCAAAGAGTGTCCGAGATATTAAGGGCATATTCCTCCTTATGTTCGGTAACACTGGAGCAAGCAATCACCACGAGGGTATCATCCATCCCCGTGCTATGCTTTCCACGGATCCGAATGATCAAGAAAATATGGATCAAAGAGTGTCCGAGACATTAAGGGTATTTTCCTCCTTATGTTCGGTAACACTGGAGCAAGTAAACGCCACGAGGGTATCATCTCTCTTCGTGCTATGCTTCTCACGGATCCAAACGATCAAAATAAGGATCAAAGAGTGTCCGAAGCATTAAGGGAATGCTCCTCCTTATGCTCGGTAACACTGGAGTAAGCAATCGCTACGAGGGCATGATCCCTCCTCGTGCTATGCTTCTCACGGATCCGAATGATCGAAGAAATAGGTCGGGATCAAAGAGTGTCTAAAACATTAAGGGAATGTTCCTCATTATGCTCGGTAACACTGGAGCAAGCAAACTCCATGAGGGTATCATCCCTCATCGTGCTATGCTTCTCTCGGATCCAAACGATCAAAATAGGGATCAAAGAGTGTCTGAAGCATTAAGGGAATGCTCCTCCTTATGCTCGGTAACACTGGAGTAAGCAATCGCTACGAGGGCATGATCCCTCCTCGTGCTATGCTTCTCGCGGATCCACTGGTCAGACAAAACGTGTGGGAACACACTCCCTGCAGCCGCATTTCCCCAGCTGGCCAGACCGGCCATCTTTCGGGGGCACTCCCTCCTCGTGATTACTATCTCGAAATATCCCCTAAGTCATAGGGTAGTTTTCCGCTCCAGTTTCGGGGGTTTGACTTTACTATGAAAGGCTTTGCGTGCTCCTTTATGCGCTTCACCCATTGAACCATAAGAATTACCACTCCTAAAATCAGCAGGATCAGAATCCCTAGCTGTAGCACCTCTGCTACTGGATTCAGAAGCTGGATTATTCTGGCTATCACTAGCTGCTGGAGCAGTGGCACTATCCTCGGCTGAATCTCCCAATTTTACATCATGTACTTTTTCGGACAGGCAAAGAGGCAGAGAATCATCTTTTAGTATATCTTCATGATCGTCATCTTCATCATCCTAGATGTCATTATCTTCAATTACTAATGCATCATCAATCTGCTGTTGAACTCCCTAACGACCGGTGATTTCCACCTTCTGCCATTGTCTTACCACGCGAGCTGCTTTTTGTTGGATTCCCCACAGACGGCGCAAACTGTTGACGGCTGATTTTGGTCTCAGGGCAATATGAGAATATTACTCCCGAGACAATCCTCCCTCAATAGTGAATTTGTTTGGTGATGGGGGACCAAAAGCAAACTTAGCAAAAGACAAATAATACGCCAATCGACAAGGAGATTTAACGTGGTTCGGCGGATCTTGGTCCGACCTACGTCCACGGGCACAAAAAGGATGATACTTTTATTACTCAAACACGCTTCTCGGCTCTGCTTATGGTTTTTTTACAAGTCTGATGGTAATGATTCTGATATTGATTCTCATCCCATCTACACTCACTCTACCCTCCTATTTATAATGGTGAAGAAATCAGATTCCTATTTGTACAAGAATTCCCAGTTGGAGATGGTTTCCTTTTCCTATCAGGATTCCTACTTTTAAAACTACCTTCACTTCTTTTATCCTTTTAGGATACTGACTCATCAGTTCTCTTTATGAAAAATAGGATAACTTATTATCTTATCTTGTATGGATAGAATGTCTTATCTTTCCGAACATGTCTTGCCCTATGCTCGGTTTTCATGAGGTCGGTCTTCATGTGGTCGGTCATAATAGTCTTTTGTACTGAGAATGCTGTTGTCGACCTGATAATTTCCCGGTCATCTTGAACTCAAGTGCTCAGTCACTAACCGTAAAGTTCCCGGCCCCTTACTGTTGACTCTTTAGTGGTCGGGTCGGCATTAATAATCTTGACTGAGAAGTGAATTACCTTTTTTACCCTTGTCGTGCTGCTTAAATAAAATAGTGCCTGAAAACACCATCAACACAATGTTTATTTCAAGCGACAAAATGGAAGAACAATGTTTGTTGGAAATATACTAAAGTCAATATTTTTTATAAAATGTTATAAATATTTTCAATATGTTTTTGTATTTCAGTTGACGGTCTTTGAATTATGAATATTAAATGTATAACCTGAAACAATGTTCATGAAAATGTCTTGTGTTTACTATAATATGTGTGGGCTCTGTAAAAAAACTTGCTCTATAGTATGAGAATCTTGGCATAAGATTTAAGAAAGCAAGTATGTCTTGATCGGTGAGGAGAATCATTTAAAAGAAAAATATGGTTCCGAAATTGGTTCTAATTTTTGGTTCCATGTGTAGGTTCTGGTTCCTTAAAGTGTAAAACCATAACCGAAACCTATTTTTTCGATTCTACGTTTTTGAAATTGGAACCTACCCAAAAATTATCGGTTCGGTTCTGAAACCTAATTTTTGATTTGATTCCAAGAGAATACGGGTCTACTCGGAACCGTTGCACTCCCCTAATCAAAGGCATGCTCATTGTATAATATGATTTTTATATTTTCTCATTTTTATTACCATGCATAATCCTAATTCAAAAATTTAAGAACTCGCCTAGACCTCATTAAAATTAAATGTCGAAGAAAACAGTAGAAAATCTAGTTTTGAGACATGTATAATATTATTTTAGAGCAATATTTACACTTGTTATGTGTTGTAAGAATTGCAGGAACATTCACTTGATGATACAACAAAATTTATAGAGATGCAATATAATATTTTGTTAAATCTCTATTTAAAAACTTATTAAAAAGAAAATACTATACTATATTCTAAAGAACCGTGTCCAATTTATAGGGAATGAAAGATTATCTTCAAAAGACATGAGTTTTAGCCACCAAAAGCCATGTCTTTTAATACCAAAAGAGATCAAAATTTTATTATTAATCTATGATGCGTCAACATAAAATAACAACCAAACCAAACCAAACCAAATCAAAATGAAATTATGATATTCATATTTCAGTGATAAATTAACCATCTTATGTTAAATATACGTTCAAATTCAACAAAATTCAAGAAAACTCAAAAGGCCGTCACCAAAGGGAAAAAAACAAAGGAGACAAGTGCTGGAAACATAGAAAATAAATAATGTATTGATGTTGTTGGGGGCAATCATGAAAAAGAAAGTGGGTGGGTGCTTGAAGCATATTTGATCAAAAATGAGAAATATAATAAAAGTAGTGGATGGGGGTGGATTGTTGCCTTTTGCAGAACCTGGAACGTGACATCTCAGTTTTTTTTTTTTTTTTGGGTCTAAGCCTGTTTCATTGCTCAACTCAATCACTTGGCCTCTCTGGTATTGGCACATTTTTCAGTGGGGGAAAATTAAAGTGAACTGGTTGTCTTTTTCAATAATTCTATTCTACACTTCTTATCTTTTGAATCATGATAACAAACAAATAATAATAAAACAAAAAAAAAAAAATTCTAATATTACGAAAATTTTGAAGTGATTATTAACATGCAACCATAACTCTCTCTATGAGATATTTCGATTCTGTATTTTCAAATATATTTTAATTTTAAGTCAACCAACCCTTAATAAGAAATTAAAGAGTTCTGTTTGATTTGTAGTTTGGTTTATAATATACAACATAGCCTATTATGGATTATCAATTAAAACATGAGAAGCAAAATGTAATAATCATAGGAAAAACCCACCTTAAGGCTCATGTACTCTCAATGTTTTTTACATTACACTCCTATACTAAATTTTCTATACATTGCACCCCTGCACTATCAAAAAATTGACATTCCACTAAATTTTCTACACATTGAACCCCTGCACTATCAAAAAATTGACATTCCACCCCTTTTTTTAACGGCAAGTTAACAGAGTTGAGAAATATTCTGACATCACCCACCCTTATTTCGGATTGGACCGAGCAAATTTTTTTACTTTGAAGTTATGCTATGGCGCATAATTATATGTTAGGGCGCATAAATATTATGCTCCTTCTGATACATTCAAAAATCCAACTAATTTATTGCAAAAATTAGATCAAAACTACGATCTTGGAGTGTTATTAATGAACAACAAAAAACAAACAAAGATGCTTCACGGTTATCAGACATCATTCCAAAAGAACGACAACGAGTATTACATGTCATGCGTGCACATTTATAACAAACACCCATTTTTTTAGCTCTTCTCTTTTTAGCATAGGTGCTTCTTCCTAAACCAGGCAGATATGACACAAATAAGGGTGGGTGATGTCAGAATATTTAACTCTGTTAACTTGCCGTTAAAATAAGGGTGGAATGTCAATTTTTTTAGAGTGCAGGGGTGCAATGTGTAGAAAATTTAGTACATGGGTGCAATATAAAAAACATTGAGAGTACATGTGTGCAATGTGTAGAAAATTTAGTATAAAAATGCAATATAAAAAACATTGAGAGTACATGCGCCTCAAAGTGGGTTTTTCATAATCATATACACACACGAGAGCGCGAAGACAAATAGACAAAGTCAATTACAAAATTCTTGTCTGATTCTTGTTCCATTGTCGTTTTAGGGGTGAAATGGGTGTGGTTCAAAATGTTTAAATATAAAATTTTGTGTATTTTAATTTAGGTCAACTTTATCTTTTCTTTCCTTTTCATTTTGAAACTTTAGGAAAATAAATGTGAGATAAAATAAGGATAAAAACACAATTAAAACAATCATTTTAATTGTAATTTTGTCCCAGTTTATTTTCGTTTTATCTATACGTAAGTAATTATCTTTTGATTCTATGTAAAAGAGAAGAAGGGGATAATCTCTTTTTTATTTTCATTGATCAACAATGAATTTGGAATTATTTGTATATGGCAGCTGCTAAGTTGCTTTCTGTTAATTTTATTGCTTTTTTTTTTTTTTTAGTTTTTTTTTTTTTTTTTTTTTTTTTTTTTTGTCTATGAACTTTTTTTTTTTTTTTATGAACCTGTCCAATAATATTTTCTCTATTTAACATGTAAATCCACATTAATAATGCAAATTTCGGATACCAAATGAGGAATTAAGCACATCCCCTCTAGCTACATAATGTCACAAATCTAAAACGAATAATATCTGCCTTGGTGGGATTAGAGTCGTATAGCAAGTAATGTAAAATAAGTCCCTTTGCTTCTGTTGGAATATATGTTTGGCTATTAACTTTATTGAATAAGGTTCACATTTCTATACAATAAGTAATATATAACATATGTATATAATTCAAATATGCAAACTAACAATAAAATAATACCTGAAAATTAATTTGTATTTTGATTAATACGAGAATCGGATTCTCAAACTTTAAAATGATTTAACTCACTTATTGATGCTTTATGATTATTAGTTATCATTTTCCATGATACAATAATCACTTTTCGATGAAAGAAATACTATAAATCACCAAGTATCATTTTTAGATAAAAGAAACACTATAAATCACCAAGAATAGTGAACTACTCTTGGTTTAAACTCTCACAACTTTTATGCTCAAAATATCTTCAATAAGAGACTTCTCTAATGAAAAATGAAGAACAAAATATGCAAAAAAAGAGATGAATGATTTGAATGAATAATTCCAACACATTAAGTCCATTATATAGACTTGGATGGAAGCTATTGAAGAGACACACTAAGTATCAATGGTTTTACTTTTTCAAATCAATATGTACCATTGATCTAATAATTGTGTTCTTTCATTTGAATTGTGTTTTCAAGTGAAACAATATGTCCTTAAATGGACTTAAGCCTTTAAACTATATATATCATCATTTGTGATGCATCCAAATACAAAAGACATGATTGTACCAGTTTGTGCAGATAATTTTATGAAAATTTAAGTCAACTTAATCGCACAGTCGACCGAAGTTCTAAAAAATAAATTTCTAAAAATTTGGTTCGGTCGAACGAACATTCCAATCCATAATTCGAAAATCATATTACAGCTTCAAATTTATAATACTAAATTTTCTAGAAACCCAGATGTGGAAAAGGGCTTAAATATCAAAATCAAGCGGATTAGATACAATCTAATCAAGCGGATTGACTCTAAGAGATTTTGATAAATATGTATATTCATAACTCAATGAGAATAATACAACCATATTTATAGGATACCAATTAGAATCATATTCAAATATATTAAAATATTTAAAATAACAACCTGACTAAAATAAGAAATCTAATTAAGTGAATCTAAATCTAAATAAAATAAAACAACAGAAGCCGAGAAGCTAGAAAAGAATCCAGAACTTGAAGTTTTTCCCTAGAAAATGCTTCTCCTAGAGTGGACCGAGAGACTGTTTCCAATTGTGGATCATGTCTGGCTGTTTCTTCAAAGACAAGCATCGACTTTTTCTTGAGAATGCAGCAGCAGAACAGCAGAGCAACTCGGTTAACTGAAAGAAATTAAAAAAGCAATAGTGCTAGAACTAATCATTTGAGTTTTCCACAATAACAGTATCACAACATCAGCAACAAACCTGCAGAATCAACAGATACATTAGAACAAGGGGATCGATTTCACAGACTAAATAGATAAGCCCTTGCTGATTTTCTATTTTTCCCTCTAATGGTGGGGCAACATAATGATCTATCTTTCCCGCACACTTAACAAATAGAACCAGGGAATTTTGGCAGCTCCTTTTTTATTATGGGATGATATCATGGAATTGTTTTAGATTCTGAACCGGGGAATTATTAGTTGTTTGCTGATTTTCTATTTCATGGAGAAAGGTTGATAAGTCAGTGTCCTAATAGGATATGGGAAGAGAATGAGTCAGTATCCTAATAGGATATGGGAAGTGAATGTAATTTCGACTAGGAATTCTTATGGGAAAAAGAATCCGATTTCTTCATCATTATAAATAGAAAGGGAAAGTGTAAGTAAGGGGAATGAATATCATTATCACCAAAACTTGTAAACACAAGACATATCAGAGAAGCATATCTCAGTAATAAAAATATCATTCAATTTGTGCCCGTGGATGTAGGTTGGATCTGATCCGCCGAACCACGTTAAATCTCTTTGTCGATTGACGTATTTATCTGTCTTTTGCTAAGTTTGCTTTTGGTTCCCCCATAACCAAACAAATTCACTATTGATGGAGGATTGTCTCGGGAGTAAATATTCCAATGTTGTCCTGAGACCAAAATCACCCGTCAACAACGTGTAAACAAAAACTTTTACAAACTGAATCTCTTTACAACCAAACTTATAAAGACTTATACACACGACTTGACTCTCATATGCCCAAGACCTGGTGACTGACTGACTGCAACGCTGCTATCCGGCTCCTCAGGCTCCGAAGTCCGTGGTTGACCGATCGAATCACCAACCTGCAAAACTCAAACACTGTTGTGGTGTGAGTCATAAGACTCAGTAAGTAACTATGCTCATTCCTTGAGCGTCATACACACACAAAGTCTGAATCCTGTTTCTGTATTAACCTAGGCTGTCATGTGACCATGCAATGTTTACAGAGTCTGAGCCAACCTATTATTACTTATTCATTTGCAATTATATTTCTGCTCATTTTCATTTGATCACACACATATATTGAATTCCGTTTAATGTACACATTACCAAGCCTCTATGCTATACACATCAACCTTTTATATTATTAACCAATATAACGGACCCATCACACTTCCACTGCGCTAACCCTATTTCCCTTTTCTTTCTTGTACACTTAAAACTAGTCTGGATTAGGTAATTATAATAACTTTCTTTCTTTAATTTTCTTGAAATATCATCAAATCGGTATTATTAAATATTCTTTCTTTATGTAAACACACGTCTCACAATCATCCATGTAAGAAAAAGTCAATCATCGATTCTAAACAGTCAATCACATACATAATGTCATTCTACATTTTATATGTAAGCGACATCGATATCAATGCTTATATATATAATGTATATATATACACATTCAATCACACATACCACATTGTACAACTGACGACAAAGCACACATAATCTTCATTAACCCTATAAGATCTATATCTAACTATACATTTAACTATGTATTCTTATCATAACCTTTTATATCGACCTATACATCTATAGACACAACCAGAAGTAATAAATAACCCTATAAGCTCTTATGATGTTGGTAGTCTGAAATCTGTCAAAAATCATTTGAAAATGCTTTTAAGAAACTCTTTTTACTATAAGCAAAATCAATTTTCAAAATTCATTATCATAAAACCATACCGATCATCCAGCATAACTCACTGGACGAAATATAAACGATCGCCCAATGCCCGAATCGCGAGCATAGATCGGACAATGAACGTACCGATCCCCTACCGACAGAGGGTTGGGTAATACCATTTCTGATGGCTTAAACCCTAACGATCACCCCGGCGGAAACGTATGATGAGTCGTGAAAAACATAAATGCAAACATCGATCGTCGGGGCGGAAACATAACAATAATCGATCATCTCAGCGAAAACACATCAAGAAAACATAAAACGATCGCTGAGATGAAAACATAAAATAAAACATCATATCGTTTAATATTAAAAGTAATATCAAAATACATTAAATCAATATGCAATTCTTTTGAAATCATTTTTTCCCCCAAAAAAACATAAATATGTGTCAGTCAAAATAAATTTTTGGATGCATGATTTTTCAAAATCCATACCGATCGTCCACTGCTCAGTCGCGCGCAAAGACCTAACAGTGTACGGACCATGTCAACATGGTAGTGGGCCAGCCATTTTCCGATGGTCTGGACCCATAACGAGCGCCCCGGAGGCCAACCCGAAACGAAACATAACCGATCACCACGGAGGGTCAAAAACATAAAACTTCAAACACCGTGGCGGAAACAATTTCTTTATCCTTTGTAAACAAAATCATAACTTTAAAAACCATAAATCAAATACGAAGTTGTCAAAACATATTTCAAAATATTTCACAATTCAGACTATCAACATCATAGAACTTTTTATATCTCGAGATATTTTGACTTCGCATTACTTATTCACATTCCTATACAAACCACATAGCAATGAATAACACAAAACTAAACCTAAGGATTAGCTCATATGGTTAGAAATGTAGAAAGCAAGACTGAATTAGTGAAGACTGACACAGCAATTTGGCTTAGTAATCTGTTATGACTTCTAATTTTAACAAGCAAAAAAAGTTATGCATTATACCTTCCAATTTAACCAAAAGCCATAGCAACACACAAATTCTCTTTGCTTCTGTAAAGTTTTGTACGTACTCAACTTCCTAACTCTAACGCACACAATTTTACCACTAATTTATCACACAATTCCATAGCCACAGAGCACAACAATACTATCAAATCACATTATCCATATTTCTCCATACAAATTACCATGTCAGAGACAATACTCCGCAAACTCAAAATAAAATAAAATTTAACAACACCAATAAACATACACAACAAAACTACTTAAAATCTGATGAAACTAAAAATATACCCTAATAGGAGCAATTCAAAAGAAGTAAAAGAAAACCTCCTCCGAGCTACGGGCATCGTTATCGCATAGCAAAATCCTCACATTATTTCTATCAACTAATCCATCTCCACCATTATTATTCCCAATACCACCACCACCAAACTCTTTGTTCAAATTCAGCTCCTCTAATTCATCAACCAGTTAGTGTGAATAGCATTCCAGCAATATAAACCCCCTACAATCAGTCAGACTGTATCTTTCTTCCTTACAGAATCACACAGCTTCCGATTCAGCTTCAGCCACACCTGGCTCTACTGATTCTGAGCCCCCCTTTTGGTCTCTGGTGTATCTGTTGCTATACCTACTGATTATACTCATCATATGGTCACTAGAGCAAAAGCATGAATTTTTAAATCTAAGACTTTTACCTTAAAAATTCAGATTTCCAAGACACTTAAATCCTTAAAAAATTCGGCCACAGCTACCATTTGGGAAAAATTATCTAAATTAGGGGCTGAGGAATTCGTTCATAATTTTAGGGTAACTGTCAAATTCATAATTTAATCCAAACCCAGTTAATCATAATTAAATCAAGCTCAAGAAAGTCATGGTCATAGTGTACTTACCTCTCTCTTCCAATTTATTTCTTCTCTCGATTTCCCTTCACTCTCGGCCTCTTTCTCTCCTGGACTCTCTCGGTCTGCTCTGTTCTACTTCTTCTCTCCTCTCACTCTCACTCTCACTCTATTGCTTCCTTAATTTCTTTCCCTCTATTTCAGTTCACACGATTCTTCCTTCTCTCCCTCTTTCTGCTCTGATCTTCCTTCATTTTCTTTCTGTGTGCGTGTTTTTGTGTCTGCTTCGTGTCAGTGTGTGTGTGTTTAGTGTGATGTGCGTGTGTGGGTATTAAGTGTCCCACGTGTGTGTGTTCCACCTTCATGCAGTATAGTAGCTACCAGCATTTTGATGCCCAAGGCTGAATTATCATAAATAAATTGCGAGGTAAATCTTTTTTGGGGATGTGTTTGCAAACTCAGAAGTGATCTTCAACCAACTAACATTAATACTTCCTTTTAGTTCAAGTTGCAAAACAATTTCAAAGCACTTTTTATATGAACGTCAAAAAAATGAGCACTCTTTAAAAATTTAAAATTTAAAAAAAAAAAAAAAACACCAATAGGGCACAATAGAGAGATTCAGATGATGCATGCGATCTGTGTTCTTAAAGGGTACTAATCAATTTTTTGCAGTTTTCTGATTGTTGCTTTCTTGATACATTCTTATTCGTCTCGTAAGAAATTCAATCACCTTTCTTATGCATAGGCATGCTTATGCAATCCACATACAACATAAATAATAAATAAATTCAATTATTGAACTATAACATTCTAAACAAATATAAGTTAAAATATTTAGGGCATAAAAAGTCAAGTGTTCTAAAATACAGCCTAGGCAACCGTTTAGACACCGTCTCGATGTTAGGCGACTGCCTAGACGTTATGTGAGATTTACCGAAAAACGGTGGGGTATGCGGCAGATTTCAAAAAAAGAAAAAAATATATATAATATGGTCAATCCATCTTTCGGTGGATTGGAGCATATGTTGACAATTGCATTGCATTATTTTTATTCAAATCATGAGTAGTTAATTTCATCCTGTTGGGGTAAAGGGTGAAGCTTGTTGGAAATTCTTCTAAAATATTCATTAAGGGTAAATCTGTCATTTGGTTGGATTGAGTGCTTGTGAGGGGTACAACCCTTTAAAGGGTTGCACCCACCCCAAAGGGTGTCCTATTGGCACCCTTCCATGCCTTATAAAAGAGGCAATATATCCAATACATCAAGGACAGAAAAGTAATCCGAATTTACAAAGAAAAAAGAAAAGGAGACATTTGTTTTTGATTATTTGTTTTGAGAGAGAGAGTTCCACCATTGATCCCAGTTTCAAACACTTGTCAAAGAGTGCGCTTTGGACAAGAAGAAACCAAGTTATCCTGGGAGAACATTGGCCAATTGCGAATCCGTGAAGCACCTGTGACGGGGCCAATAAGTTCTTATGGACAGAGAATTATCTCGACTTGGATTCGTAAGGTTTTTCTTAACTATCAAGTTTTTTAAGGTTTCTAGGGTTTATGCATGTTAGATCCAATTTCTGGTTTGATTTGGTTGTGTGCATGTTATTTGATATTTAATGACACTTAATATACAACAATCTTAAGAACTTATTGCTTTCTAGTGTTGTTAGACTGTAAATTCGCATGCTAGGGTAGAAAATTTCTGGAAAAAATACGAACTGTGCGTGTAAACCCGTAGGGCGTTCGAACGCCCGACGCACGCGAAGCCAAAAATCTGAAAATTCTTAGAACGTTCGAACGCGTCTTCAAATGCAACTCGAATGCAAGCCTTCTGCCTTAGAACGTTCGAACGCGTCCTAAACACAACTCGAACGCAAACTCTCTGGAATCATTCCATTCGAACGCGTTATCGAACGCTATACGAACGTGAACTCTCTGGAATCATTCCGTTCGAATGCGTTATCGAACGCTATACGAACGTGAACTCTCTTGAATCATTCCGTTCGAACGCGTTATCAAACGCTACTCGAACGTGAACTCTCTGGAATCACATCGTTCGAACGCGTTGTCAAACGCAACACGAACGCACCCACACCGCCAGTCTCGTTCGAACGTATATACGAACGCGACACTAACCAAATAGTCCTGTATTTATTACAAACTGTAAACTAAAATTAATATTAACTTAGTAAATCATATATTGTAACACATTAATCTTGGTAGTATAGATTTAAGTTATTATTAGGTTGTTCAATTATTTTTTCCTTTCCATTCACTCGGATCTCTTCCGTTTCTCTGGAGCGAACTCGGGCTTGAACTGAAATGGCGCATGAGCGGAAGCTGGTCGAGTCTTTTTTCAATCCATTTATTTCACACTTCCCGGTATTTCCTATGAAAGTCTAGTTTGTCGCGGGTTGGTTTCCCTCTTCAACTACACGAGATGGACATAGGCTTGCATTCAACTTCATACTGAACTTAGTTGATCCATGATTTATGTTTCATCTTTCGTTTCCTTTTCGTTTGTTTCGAGAAATATATCGATCAATTCCGACTCTTTCTTTTTCTATTGATTCTTTTCCGATCGAGATGTATGGATCCACGGATCTAAGCATACACATAGTGATAAAGTTGAAATTGATTGAGTGTTGCATACTTGGTTGAGAATTTAAAGTGTAATCATACACAAGAAATTCCATCCAATCTTGATTGACACTTACACATATCTACACATATTGTATATTGTACTGTTGTATAAAGTGTAGTTCTGGGTTTGAATTGCTAGAAGATCCTATTGGAAAAGTGTTTAAAGAATATTCTGTCTAAAAGACGATATTCGTTTATTCATTTTTCTAAAAGAATCTTAAGTTGAAATTCAAGGACTTGTGTTTATTGGATCCACCGTCCAATAGAACAACAAGTGGTTACCTAGTACATCACATTGAACAAGATCATTTGTAGATCGTTGTGCAATTTGTCTTTTGTAGACTAATTGACCCTTGGATTTTCCAGTTACAAATGGCTAGCGGAAATATCTCAGTACCGGTCTCTCATGGAGAAAAGCCGGAGAAATTTGGTGGGGCGAATTTCAAACAGTGGCAGAGCAAAATGTTGTTCTACCTGACAACTCTCCAGTTGGCTAAATTCCTCAAAGATCCTCCGGGTCCTGTGGAGGGTGAATCTGAAATGGCCAAGGAAGAGCGAGAACAGACTTGGATGTCTGGAGATTTCTTATGCAATAACTAACTTTTTGGTGGTCTTGACAATACCCTGTACAATGTGTACCAAGGAATGACTTCTGCGAAGATTCTCTGGGAATCTCTCGAGAAGAAGTATAAAACCGAGGATGCCGGACAAAAGAAATTTGTCATGGGTAGGTTCCTGGACTACAATATGGTAGATTCAAGGACGGTGATGTCTCAGTTGGGTGAACTGCAGCTGATCATTCATGAAATACTAGATGAGGGTATGAAACTATGTGAGATGTTTCAAGTTGCGGCCATAATTGAAAAGTTGCCTCCATCATGGAAGGACTTCAGGAGCTATCTGAAACACAAAAAGAAGCAGATGAGCCTTGAAGACCTTAGTGTTCGATTGAGAATCGAGGAGGACAACAGAATGTCCGAGAAGGCCAGCTACAAGACTATGGAGTCTAAGGCCAACATCATTGAGGGTGTGAAGGGTAGCAAGAAAAGAAAGAACAGTGGAGCTGATTCTTCGAACAAGAAGTTCAAGGGGAAATGCTACAACTGTGGAAAGAACAGTCATATGTCAAAGGACTGCAGAAACAAGAAGTCTCAGGACAAGGGCAAGAAAAAGAAAAATGAGGCCCATGTCACTGAGGGTGAGCAACTGACTGATGATATCTCAGAGATGAAACTATCAGCAGTGGTAACCGAAGCCAACATAGTTGGGAATCCGAGGGAATGATGGGTAGACATTGAGGCTACTCGTCATATCTGTGCAGATAGCAAGATGTTTTCCATGTACCAGAAGGTCGATGGCGGCGATCATCTGACAATGGGAAACTCGTCTACCTCTCAGGTGGTTGGACAAGGCACAGTGGTTCTGAAGATGACATCAGGAAAGAAGCTAACATTGAGAAATGTACTGCACGTTCCGGATATTCGGAAGAACTTGGTCTCGGGTTCTCTTCTTAGTAAGGCTGGTTTTAAGCTAGTATTTGTTTCTAATAAGTTAGTAATGACAAAGAATGATATGTATGTAGGAAAGGTTACCTAACTGAGTGCCTTTTCAAACTAAATGTAATGACCGTTAATCGTAGGAATAATAAAACTAGTACTTCTGCTTATATTATTGAGTCACAAAATGTATGGCATGGGAGGTTAGGACATGTTCATTATGATACCATGCGTAAATTAATTAACATGGACCTTATACCTAAAATTGCAATTGATAGCCAACATAAGTGTGAGGCATGCGTTGAAGCAAAAATGCATCGAACATCATTTCATTCCGTTGAACGCAGTTCTGAACCTTTAGAACTTGTACACACTGACGTGTGTGACATGAACATTGTGCAAACAAGAGGCGGTAAAAAGTACTTTGTCACTTTTATCGATGACAGCACAAGATTCTGCTATGTGTACTTGCTGAGAAGCAAAGCAGAAGCTATTGAGAGCTTTGTACACTATAAGAGCGAAGTTGAAAATCAACTGGGCAAGAAAATCAAAAGAATCAGGAGTGATAGAGGTGGTGAATACGTTTCACCATTCGGTGAATATTGTTATGTGCACGAAATTATTCACGAAACCACTGCTCCTTATTCTCCTCAACAGAATGGAATTGTGGAGCGCAAAAACCGAACGTTGAAGGAAATGATGAACGCCATGTTGACAAGTTCCGGGACTACCCCATAACTTGTGGGGGGAAGCGTTGCTTTCCGCGAACTACGTTCTTAACAAGCTTCCTCACAGAAGGTTGGACAAGACACCATATGAGTTGTGGAAATGTTTCGTACCTTCCTACAAATACCTAAAAGTGTGGGGGTGTCTTGCCAAAGTAATGGTTCCTAAACCTAAGAAGGTTAGAATATGACCCAAAACTGTTGACTGTATATTCATTGGATATGCTCGCAACAGTAGTGCGTATCGATTCTTGGTACATAAGTCGGAGATTCCTGACATCAATCCGAACATGATAATTGAGTCAAGGAATGCGACATTTTTTGAAGAGACGTTTCCTTGTAAGGAAAGACAGAGCACAGAGTCTCTCAAAAGAACAGTTGATACTGTCAAGGACAGTGATCAGGTTGGCCAAGAATCAGATCAACGTGTAAATGCTGAGACAATCGAGCCTAGACGTAGCAAAAGAGCTAGAACGTCTAAGTCGTTTGGTCCCGATTTTCTGACATACTTGTTAGAAAATGAGCTTCAAAGCTATAAAGAAGCTATGGCTTCTCCGGAGGCACCTCTTTGGAAAGAGGCTATTAATAGTGAGATTGATTCAATCCTACAGAACCATACTTGGGAGTTGGTTGATCTTCCACCAGGTTGTAAGCCGCTGGGCTACAAATGGATATTCAAAAGGAAGATGAAAACAGATGGATCAATAGATAAGTACAAGGCGAGACTTGTCATAAAAGGTTATAGACAAAAGGAAGGCCTTGATTACTTTGACACCTATTCACCAGTGACTCGTATCACATCGATAAGAATGCTCATAGCCATAACAACTATATTTGGTCTTGAAATACATCAAATGGATGTAAAGACGACATTCTTGAATGGTGAATTGAATGAAGAAATTTACATGGAACAACCAGAAGGGTTTAATGTTCCTGGACAAGAACAGAAGGTGTGCAAACTTGTAAAATCCTTGTACGGATTAAAACAAGCACCTAAACAATGGCATGAGAAATTTGACAAAGAAATGTTGTCAAGTGGGTTCAAAACCAATGAGTGTGATAAGTGTGTGTACACCAAATCAACTCAAAAAGTATATGTCATTGTGTGTCTCTATGTATACGATATGTCATTGGGGATCTAAATGTGGCTAGAACCCCAGGAGACCCAAATCTTCATCTATCAAAAAATACTGGCTCAAGCGTATCGCAATTAGAGTATTCGAGAATCATCGGAAGTCTGATGTATCTCACGAATTGCACACGACATGATATCGCTCAAGCTATGAACCGGCTTAGCAGATATACGAGCAATCCAGGACATAACCACTGGAAAGCCATAGTAAGAGTTTTGAAGTATCTGAGAGAAACTTCAAAATATGGGCTATATTACGAGAGATATCCTGCTGTACTAGAAGGATACATCGATGCTAACTGGATATTTGATACGGTGGATTCCAAATCTACGAGTGGATTTATTTTCACACTTGGTAATGCAGCCGTGTCATGGAAATCCTTGAGGCAAACATGTATTGCCCGATCTACTATGGAATCAGAGTTCATCGCATTAGAAAAAACAGCGGAAGAAGCAGAATGGCTTAGAAACTTCCTGGAGGATATTCCTAGTTGGCCCAAACCGGTGCTAGCGATTAGCATACATTGTGATAGCCAATCGAAAATTGGGAGAGCCCAAAATATAATGTATAATGGTAAGTCTCGACACATACGTCGGAGACATAATACCATACGTCAACTGCTCTCAAGTGGCATAATAACAATCGATTATTGATGAGAGGTAAATCTATCACTATTTCCCACTCATTTAACCTAATATTTCATATAGTTTCTCGAGTTTTGTGAACATTTTGATGTATTTTGTGTTATTTTACAGATAAATAAAGTTTGGAAAGCATTGGAGGCAATTTGGGGTAAAAAAGGACAAAAATGCATCAATAGGGATATTTTGGTCTTAAGCGCGTCGCGACGCCAAGCCTTTCGCGTCGCGACGCCAAGCCTTTCGCGTCGCGACGCCAAGCCTTTCGCGTCGCAACGTCTAAAATGCGCCGAACTGTGCTAACGTGCGCCGGGTCCACAAATCAGAATCTGAGAAAAGTTTGACTTTGCTAAAATGCGCCGTGCCACGTGTCACCATCACAGCCGATCTGCTACCATGCGCCGTGACACGTGTCAGCATCCTACAGTGCCGACAGTCATCATCGCCACGTGTGCCACGTGTCAACCTACGTGTCTCCATGTCATCAGCCACGTCAGCAAGTCAACAAGTTAAAATTGCCACGTGTCGTACCACATCATCATCAGCCAATCAGGAAGTGACACGTGTCACAATTCTATGGTGCCGACAGTCTCTTTCCCACGTGTCGCCACGTCGTCGCCATGTCACCGCCATGTCATCGCCACGTCAGCATCAATAATTGAGTATCTAATCCTTATCTGACACGTGGCAGATAAGAATCTCAGCGACCAATCAGAAGCCGCCACGTGTCACAATAATTGAAGCCCAACCACTCTGCCACGTGTCACCTTATCAGCTTATCCAGAATCTTCAAATCGGCGAACCAGAGCGTGCCACGTCGACAAATCTGGCGTAGCGATGCTGAGGACCTGGCGTCGCGACGCTGGATCCTACCGAGGTCTATAAATTGAGCTCGAGATTTCAGAATTCAGTGCACCTTCCTCTCTCTTAAATTCTTTCTAAAGAGAGAGTTTCTCTCTCTAGATTCTTTAGTTTTTAGTTTTTTTTTTATTTTTAGTTTTTAGTTTTGTAAATAATTTTAATTACGTTTTGTAATAATAGTAATTTAATTTTTACTTTTTACTTTTTACAGTTTTTACTATTTACCATGAGGAGGTAACTTCCCCAGCTAGGGTGAAAGGTAATTCTTTTACTGTTACTATTTAGATTAATCTCCCTTAAAAAATATATATTCACTATTTAAAATATTGACTTAAAAAGGATACCGCCAGATTGGTCGGTTGGTAATTTATTTTGGTTCCGCCTTTATGGCTGGTTGGACTAATTTAATTAATCGGTTACCGCCTATATGGCTGGTTGGAGAAAGAATCACAAGTTTATATATTATTTTATGGGAGATATCTAAATTAGTAGTAGTAAAAGTAATTTCTTTTACCTTAGCATTTTATTTTATTTTACTTTTCAGTTTTACTTTATGTCTTTTACTTTTCAGTATTTTTACTTTATGTCTTTTACTAGCCCTAGTTATGTGTTAGTTATATGGGGTTGTGATGAATTCTAATATCACCGGTTTATAAGGGGTTATTTTATAGTTTGGGTAATTTAAAGGTTTACTTATTAAGTCTTAAGCTTAATGCTTCTTGTTGTCTGATCACCAATAAGATTGATGTGGTAAATCTAAAATGAACTAGACATATGGATTTTAGGTTTCAACCTTAGACTTTATAGCCCACGATCTTCCTTGAGGATAGATAACCCTTTAATAGATTTCCTTACAGGATAGGAATATACCTGTCGGGCGGGGGTAGCCATAATTGGAACTTAAACTTAATGAATCCAGATAATTTGGTTGACATAGACATATGGTTCAATTGGGTTAAACTGGGTATTTGCGTCTGACCATCGACAGAGGCTTTTGCATAATTTAGTGTTCTAGGTTAGTAAACTGATTTATTACACAAACATAAAATAACCACTTCAACTTTTAAATGATATTAGAATGATTCACGACCCTAGATCTTTGTGTCTTTTGTTATTTTCCTTAGTATTTTCTTTTGTCTTTTTATTTATTTATTTTGTAAAACCACATTCAACCAATCAAACAATCATTCTCTTCTCCATTTAATTAGATATTTGTAAATAAATAGATTCAACAATTAATAACAACAGTAGGAATTAAGTCCTCGTGGGATCGATATTTTTATACTACTTGAACGATACGTGCGCTTGCGTTATACGTGTGTGTTTACGCCGGTCAAGTTTTTTAGCGCCGTTGCTGGGGACTTATATTTCTTGAGTTGTTAATTTTGAAGCTATCCAATTTACTTGTATCTAATTTTCTTTATCTTTATCTGTAATTATTATTTCTTTATTGTATTTTCAGGTGATTGAAAAATGGAACACTACTGGGAGATTGAAAGATTACGAGCTTTACAAGAAGATACACCCCAAATCTGGGAGCAACAGTCCGGTTTTCTGAGGCCTATTGTCCAGCCCAACAATTATCACTGGATGCCAGAACCAAGCAATACCACATTTGCTCAACAGAACGAAATGGGAAGATGTGTAATATGTGATAGTAACCACCCGAGCGATCAATGTATATACCTTTCAGAGTGGCAGAATTATCAGAATCATTCAAAGTATGAAAAACCATCATATTTTCCATCTTATCCACCATCCATATGCGATTTTCATCAACAACTAGAACCATCAGAGGAAGATCAGTTGTTAAACATGCTCAAAGATATGTTCGAGTTAGAATGCAATGTTTGAAACAAGCTAGAATCAATTGGAAAGTATTAAGAGACAATCAGAATTCATTCAGAGGATGACAGATCAAATGAGACAATTCACAGAAAACCAGGACTACATACCTCAAGAACCAGTTTCAGATGACACTGATGAAGCCTTCAAATACCGATCATTTCACAATGACACTTTAACATAGGAGGAGGCTGAGCAGTATCAACAACCAGAGGTATCAGTTCAGGAGCCCGAACCGGCAAAGTCTCAATTTGACTTTTATTATTCAGATTCTGAAGAGGATGAAGCTGATCTATTTGTACCAACTGCACCAACAACGGAGGATCAAACATTCAATCCTCAAAATGAAGATCTTGGAGCATGCTTTACCATGATGTTTGAAGAAGATCTACCTGAACCATCCATTCCAGTCGTATCAGAAGATGAAAACCTAATGTCAGAAACATCTTTTACATCCTCAGGCAGATACTTATGGAGCATGCATTTCATAGATGACAGATGAAGAATTAAAAACAAAAATTTTACAATACATCTGTGAAGAAAAGGTGGAGCAAGAAGCAGAGCAAATGGAGGAGCAAATGTCTGACCTTAATAAAGATCCAGAGCATTCAGGAGAAACATCGCGTTTTTGGGAGTACAAATCAAAGATATCACCCAGAAGCTTGACAGAATGGAACTTCCATTCCAAGTCAAGCACCATATAAGACCTCATGATTTTCTTTCTTTCTTTGCAGGAACCACTGGAACAACAAGGAGCAAAAATGTGGCACGAACACTGAATGGGACAAAACTCTTTTTGCCACCTTACCGTTGGAAGAGACCCTTCAAAGCAACGCTCACGGGATTGTTTTTTATCGGACATCTAAAACGACATTGAAACCTCCTTAACAGATGAATTTCAGTCACGTTTGGCTGAAGACGAAAAATTTAGCGCTAGCAGGGAGGCAACCCATGTAATTTGTTGTAATTTCTGTTTTATATTTTGTGTAACATGTTGTAGAATTTTTTTTAATTTTGTGTGTTATTTTTGTAGGGAAAAGCACAAACGTGGCATTTTTAGACAGAAGGAATGGTGTTTGGCAAAAATGAAAGCTAATTCATTAGCGATGGCTGAATAATGAATGGATTCTTGAAACACATCCTAATGGATTTATATACCAAACGAGTAGCCTATTGCGTACACAATTCCGTTGTCTTAATTATTGCTTTGATTCGCTTTTCTATTGTAATTATCTTTATTTTCGTAGACAGGATCCAGACTTTTTGACCTTTCACGATTTCTTTTGTTGTTTAGCTAACAATCGTCCTCTGGAAGATATTAGTGCTATTATTACTCACCCTTTTTCAGGTACTATAAATTTAGCCCGTCATTACACTTTTGAAGGCATCCTGATTTGAAAAAGAAATACATAAAAAAATGGAAGCCACTTCAAGAAGACGAGTTGAAAACATTTGTGTGTTTTGCGGTACTAGTGTTGGTACTAAACCACAATACGTAGAAGCAGCACATGAATTGGGTCGAGTCTTAGCAGCAAGGAATATGCACTTAATATATGGCGGCGGCAATCTCGGACTTATGGGGATCGTTTCAAAGGCTGTACAGGAAGGAGGCAGTAACGTTTTGGGAATCATCCCAAAACCCTTGACAGAGGCAAATCTTATTGGATCATCAAACGGAGAGGAACTGATCGTGCCAGGTATGTCTGAACGACTGGTAGAAATGATTAACCGTTCTGATGCTTTTATCGCTTTGCCAGGTGGCTTGGGTACATTGGAGGAAATATTTATAGTATTATCTTGGGCGAACCTGAACATACACCAGAAACCGCTTGGATTGTTCAACGTTGATGGATTTTATGATTTTCTTTGTGTGTTTCTTGATATGCTCGGAGAAATGGGTTCGTGTCAAAACCTTTGAAAGAACTCCTCTTTACTGCCAGAACTGCTCCTGATCTAATAGACCAACTCATAGCCTATGAACCACAAGTTGACCCTATGCTTTCAAAGATAAATTGGTCCGAGGACGAACGTGGTAAGAGGCGTCGGATTAATCTGGATCTTAACCTTTAATTTCATGTAGATTTCAGCTAACCAGGTACGACCTTCGTAACTCTCCTTTTACTGTTTAAGAAATTGGGGACAATGTCTCATTTAGGTTTGGGGGAGGGAATTAGTTGATCAGTACCTTGTTTTTAGTTGTATGTTGTTTTTATTTTTAGCCCTATTTTTTTTCGAAAAATACAAAAAAATTGAAATTTTTTCAAAAATTACAAAAATATTTGTGTTTTTAATTTGACTAAAAAGGTGAAATTGGTAAGAGATAGCTGAGTAAGGATTTTCCACTCCTGATACGTATCTCAAGCCTATTTTTGAAACAAGTTAATTTTTGTTTATTTTATTTTGAATTATTTAATTTGTGAATTCTCCTTAAAACGGACTAAAAGGAATCTTCATATGCTCAATTGATAGATATTATCAACATATATAGTAACATACGGACATAAGCTAAAATTGAAAAGTTTGTAATATTCAGTGCTTTAGTTTAATTGGAGGAAACATCTCAAAAAGCAATGAAAAAAAAAACGTCTGAGATCCGAGTTATTAAGTTTGTAAGGGTGTTTTAACACCTAGTGCCCTAAAGCCAACTGGTTTGGGAGTCACTGGCCCAAAGCTCGTTACATGGATCAAAGATGCTGCAAAAAATATATATATCTGAAGTCTGGGTAATTAAGTCTGTAGGGGTGTCTTAACACCTGGTGCCCTAAAGCCAACTGGTTTGGGAGCCACCGACCCAACACTCGCTACATAGATGGAAGATATTGTATATAAATAAAAAATAGAGAAAAATCAAAGAAAAAAATCAGAAAATGAGAAAAATTATTCCATTGCTATAAAAAAGGTGTGAAATCTGATAGAACTTTAGGACAAAAATATTACTCTCTTATCAACTGCACTTATGACTGTTGTGGGCAAAAATGAGTTGATTAATATTTTGTTGGCTGTGTATATGGAGAATGGTAAAAATAATCGGAGAATTTACTTATTCGGTAATTTAAAACAAAACAACTAGTAACTTGGAGTAGAAGTTTCACACTGATTAGTCACTAACATCTTTATTCTCTTTTCGCTTGTCTTTTTGCTTTTGTGTGCATTAGTTTTAACTACTTTTTACTTTTGTAAAATGTGTGGGTATCATTGCTGTAAACCCTCACGAGACTACAACTCGTCCAGTAGGGACACCTAGGGGTTTAAAGGCTTGTTGCATATGCTAAATGCAACCGTGATCCCTACGAAAGTGGCTTAGTTAATTTATTTATGTTATTTTACTCTATGTTTTGCTCGAGGACTAGCAAAATGTTAGGCTAGGGGGTGTGATGAGAGGTAAATCTATCACTATTTCCCACTCATTTAACCTAATATTTCGTATAGTTTCTCGAGTTTTGTGAACATTTTGATGTATTTTGTGTTATTTTGCAAATAAATAAAAATTTGGAAAGCATTGGAGGCAATTTGGGGCAAAAACGGACAAAAATGCGTCAACAGGATATTTTTGGTCTTAAGCGCGTCGCGACGCCAAGCCTTCCACGTCGCGACGTCTAAAATGCGCCGAACAGTGCTAACGTGCGCCGGGTCCACAAATCAGAATCTGAGAAAAGTTTTCTTTGCTAAAATGCGCCGTGCCACGTGTCACCATCACAGCCGATCTTGCTAACATGCGCCGTGACACGTGTCAGCATCCTACGGTGCCGACAGTCATCATCATCGCCACGTGTCGCCTACGTGTCTCCATGTCATCAGCCACGTCAGCAAGTCAACAAGTCAAAATTGCCACTCACGTGTCGTGCCACATCATCATCAGCCAATCAGGAAGTGACACGTGTCGCAATTCTATGGTGCCGACAGTCTCTTTCCTCGCCACGGTCGTCCGCCACATCGTCGCCACACGACGTCGCCACGTCATCGCCATGTCAGCATCAATAATTGAGTATCTAATCCTTATCTGACACGTGGCAGATAAGAATCTCAGCGACCAATCAGAAGCCGCAACGTGTCACAATAATTGAAGCCCAACCACTCTGCCACGTGTCACCTTATCAGCTTATCCAGAATCTTCAAACCGCGAACCAGAGCGTGCCACGTCGACAAATCTGGCGTAGCGACGCTGAGGACCTGGCGTCGCGACGCTGGATCCTACCCTACCGAGGCCTATAAATTGAGCTCGAGATTTCAGAATTCAGTGCACCTTCGTCTCTCTTAAATTCTTTCTAAAAGAGAGTTTTATCTCTCTAGATTCTTTAGTTTTTAGTTTTTTTTTTTTATTTTTTAGTTTTTAGTTTTGTAAATAATTTTAATTACGTTTTGTAATAATAGTAATTTAATTTTTACTTTTTACTTTTTACAGTTTTTACTATTTACCATGAGGAGGTAACTTCCCCAGCTAGGGTGAAAGTAATTCTTTTACTGTTACTATTTAGATTAATCTCCCTTAAAAATAATATATTCACTATTTAAAATATTGACTTAAAAAGGATACTCCAGATTGGTCGGTGGGTAATTTAATTTTGGTTCTGCCTTTATGGCTGGTTGGGACTTAATTTGACTAAATCAGGTTACCGCCTATATGGCTGGTGGGAGAAAGAATCACAAGTTATATATTATTTTATGGGAGATATCTAAATTAGTAGTAGTAAAAGTAATTCCTTTTACCTTAGCATTTTATTTTATTTTACATTTCAGTTTTACTTTATGTCTTTTACTTTTCAGTATTTTTACTTTATTCTTTTACTAGCCCTAGTTATGTGTTTTATTATGGGTTGTGATGAATTCTAATATCACCGGTTATAAGGGGTTATTTTATAGTTTGGGTAATTTAAAAGGTTTACTTATTAAGTCTTAAGCTTAATGCTTCTTGTTGTCTGATCACCAATAAGATTGATGTGGTAAATCTAAAATGAACTAGACATAGGGATTTTAGGTTTCTACCTTAGACTTAATAGCCCACGATCTTCCTTGAGGATAGATAACCCTTTAATAGATTTCCTTAAGGATAGGAATATACCTGTCGGGCGGGGGTAGCCATAATTGGAACTTAAACTTAATGAATCCAGATAATTTGGTTGACATAGACTTATGGTTCAATTGGGTTAAACTGGTATTTGCGTCTGACCATCGACAGAGGCTTTTGCATAATTTAGTGTTCCAGGTTAGTAAACTGATTTATTACACAAACATAAAAAAACCACTTTCATCTTTTAAATGATATTAGAATGATTCACGACCCTAGATCTTTGTTCTTTGTTATTTTCCTTAGTATTTTTCTTTGTCTTTTTTATTTATATTTATTTTGTAAAACCACATTCACCAATCAAACAATCATTTCTTCTTCTCCATTTATTAGATATTTGTAAATAAATAGATTCAACAATTAATAACAACAGTAGGAATTAAGTCCTCGTGGGATCGATATTTTTATACTACTTGAACGATACGTGTGCTTGCGTTAACGTTTGTGTTTACGGCCGGTCAATTATGTCAAGTCGAAGGAAAACCTAGCGGATCCACTAACTAAAGGTTTACCTCGAGAGCAAGTTGAGAAGTCATCGAGGGAATGGGCTTGAAGCCTATAATATAAGAATTGTCACTGTGGAAACCCAACCTAGCTGACTGGAGATCCCAAGATCTAGGTTCAAAAGGACAACTGAAACTTTGTGCAATTCAAAACAAGCACTGAAGAGTTTTGTACTCTTTCCAATCCGATAATGACGCTGAGTGCTGTCTGTCATTGGTTAGGATAAGCTAAGGCTTTTAATATCACTGTATTAGGAGATGAGTCCTAATGGGGGTAAAGACAGATTACCTCTTCATAGTAGATCACATATTTCAAGTAAGAGGTGAGGCCGCTTCCATGGGAACCTCTAAAGGCGGGTTACCCTAAAGTGCTTGATGAATCTGGGACCGTTGTTCAGGGCCGAAATGAACACAACCGTAGAACGGGAAAATGGTCGAATTAAAGCTGTGTGTTGGCATTTGTCTTGGTTTACACCAACGGCAGAACAATTCAAGACTATGGGTCACTAGTTTGCCAAGTAAATCTGATTGTCACTCACTAGGAAATGTTCAAGGCGAAAGCTACCTATTTCGATGCAGCTTTAGTTCATGGTAACTCTCTCAAGTGTCTCCATGAATATTTGAAGAATTGTGGGGGATTGTGGAAAATTCTTCTAAAATATTCATTAAGGGTAAATCTGTCATTTGGTTGGATTGGGTGCTTGTGAGGGGTATAACCCTTTAAAGGGTTGCACCCACCCCAAAGGGTGCCCTATTGGCACCCTTCCATGCCTTATAAAATAGGCAATATATCCAATACATCAAGGATAGAAAAGTAATCCGAATTTACAAAGAAAAAAGAAAAGGAGACATTTGTTTTTGATTATTTGTTTTGAGAGAGAGAGAGTTCCACCATTGATCCCAGTTTCAAACACTTGTCAAAGAGTGCGCTTTGGACAAGAAGGAACCAAGTTATCCTGGGAGAACATTGGCCAATTGCGAATCCGTGAAGCACCTGTGACGGGGCCAATAAGTTCTTAAGGACAGAGAATTATCTCGACTTGGATTCGTAAGGTTTTTCTTAACTATCAAGTTTTTTAAGGTTTCTAGGGTTTATGCATGTTAGATCCAATTTCTGGTCTGATTTGGTTGTGTGCATGTTATTTGATGTTTAATGACACTTAATATACAACAAAGATTTTAATATGAGAATATAGATTAATCTCATTTATATTATAATATATGAATTATCCTATAAAGAATAATATTTAATTTAAATCTGGATTAATTATTGACAAACTTTGTTACCACCTATATGACCGATTTTATTTATTTGGCATAATTGAGTACCTAACTGAACTTATTATAGACAGATGTTATCACCACTTTTATTGTTGGTTTTATATGTTTTGGAATAATTAATTAATTCATGAAATAAATTAATTGGACAATAATGACAATTTATATATTATAAAAAGTAAGATTTTAAAATTTAAAATATAAAAATAGATCCCATAACCCCAGTAATTTATTTTATTGTTGCAGTCCAATTTAAAAATTATCAACCATTTCAAATAATTCAGTTTTTTTTTATTTTTCACTTAAATTATTATTTTATTTTACTAAATCTATTCCATGTAGATCGACCCCGGACTTACCGGATTATTTTATTACTTCGACACTCTTATACTTGCGAGTGAAAAACCACTTATGTGTGTGTCACTTTGGTATTTATGACATATACATGCATGTAGTATTTAGCAAGACCTAAAGCGCTACATATTATTTCATTTCATAAACAGCTGAATACTGATTGGGTATCATTGTACTTGCTTGAAGTGTTGTTTCAATTATTTTTGATTTATTTTTCTTTAACACATTGTGTGCTTCCTGTCATGGCATACCGTTTTTCTTTGTTGCATATCTATGAGTTTTTACTTCCTGTGTATTATTTTGCTAACTGAGTATGACTGTTAGTGATGGGAAGTAAGTTAAAGTTTGCATATTCTATTGAACGTGTTTCTAATTTACCCATTGTCATTTCGTGATAAAAATGGGGGAGTAGTATATCCATGTTCCATGTTTTTAACTCTGTATTAAGAGAGAGACGGGGATTCAGATTAAGGGGGAGTATGATATCTACATTTACATGTATGAGGTTTTTATTTTATTTTTATCTTGTATTTGTATCTGTTCTTTATATTCCATGTGCTTTTCACGGTATATTGTTGTTTGTGGATGTTTCAGGTGAGAAGATTAGTGGCTGAGGTGGCATCGACTTCACAACTACTTGGTTAGGTATTAGATCGAGTCATATTGTAATAAGTCTTGGCTATTTTCTTTTTGGGTTTTTTACCGTAATTATTTTATTATGTAGTGTTTTAACAAGGAATGCCAAAGAGGGATATTGTTAGTTCCATGTGTGTTGGCAATGTCTATAACAAAATAAGTTCAATTGAGTTGTAATGTGTCTTGAATATCTCGGAGCAACTGGACAATATCAGATGAAGATATGAGAGTGACGTTCAATCTTGGAAAGGAGATTCGAAGACGATCGAGTACATATAAAGAACACATGATTTGGCCAAAGGACAAGAAAGTTACAAGCGTTTTAAATTACACATAAAATCAGTCCTCGACCTGTATTCGAGTTGCGTTCGTCTGAGCATTCGAACGTCTGGAGGTAGAAACTTTACGTTTCAGTTGCGTTTGAGGTGCTTTCAAACGTTCGTGTGAAATTGAGTTATTTTGACGCGTTTTGAGCCAATTTTACACAAGGAAAAGCCTTACATTTGCCCTACCTATGTAACAAACTTATAGCCACCTTCACAAGTGTTGAAAACATATTATTCAAGACCTAAAATCTTCGTTGCTTTCAACATTCTTGATTTTCACCTTGAAGACTCTTTTGATTACCTTGTCTTCTTTCTTTTGGTGAGATTGAATTTTGAGTGACCATCAACACAAAAAAACAACCCTAACCCAATTTCCTAAGCCTTTAGAGTTCTCAAGGCGGAAGATTGGTAGTTAGAGTTCTGGCGTTACGAGTTCACAGGCTTGATCCGCTTGGAGACTTCAGGGGTTTTGAAGAAAGCCATTTGGTGCGCGCTCGAGGAGTTCTTCTGATTATTACACTCTAAAGGTATTCTAATCGGTGGAGTTACTGCCATAGGTCTTATACCATCACCGTAAGATTTTCTCATTATAGTGAATTTTGGCTGGTAGCCTAGATACTCAGAGTGATTTTTTTACTCGCACGAGTTTTCCACTTCATCAATAAAATTACTTGCATTGATTTATTTTCTTTATTTTATTGTTGTTAGACTTAAGGGTTCATGTCGTGAATCTATAAAAATAATAACTAGGACTTATCTTAGTTTATTGTGTTAATTCCGTATTTGGTCAGAAAGACTAAATTCGAATTTTCAACACTCATACACTAAGTCTGAGACTATATAAGTAATCATTGATTTTATTGCAAAATTTATAATATGCGATTAATTCAAATGCATAATACTTTATTTATTGATAACCCGTTTACCATGAAGCAATAGGACATAAATACTAACAATGGCTAGCTCCTAGTTAGAACCATGAAAAATTTATAAAAATGGTTGTTGATAGTGATTTTTGGGCATCGAGCCCCAGCTAGGCAAAAATGGTATATATGGGTTTTCTATTCCCAAGGTTCAAGGGCTCGAACCCGAGGAACAAGGACGTCAGGTCTAGTTCAGGGATTAATGTCGGTTCACATTTGCTGAAAGACCCGAGGAGTGAAAGATGTTCAAAGTACGGAGGGGGTTAAGTCATTGGGACCGACCCGACATGGTAGTCCAATATAGGTAGGATGAATGATGCTTCAGTTCCTGACTTGGTGAGGCAGGTCGGAATGGTAATGGTCTGATCAGGATCGAATGACATAATCCCTACATGGAAACTTACACCTTTTGAAGAGGTCCGAGGTGATAGATTACAGGCTGGAAGTAGCGTGTGGCAGAGGGTTTCGTAGCTTGGTTTAAAGAGATGTCATGTGGCAGAATCACTTTCAACAGAGTAGTTAGGGCAGAGAGCCTTATCATTGATGGAAAACTCACGTGGCTGACATCACAAAGACTTTATAATAATGTAGTTTGCTCTAGTATATAAAGGGCTTGGGAGTTCATTGTAAAGAGTTGGAGAAAAATACTTAGTAAAAACTACGAAGGAGAGAAAATAGAAAGCTTATAGAGGAGAACAATGGTGGGTGGGTCCAATCCGAGCACTTGTAAAAAGAGGTCGGTCATACCCCGACCACGAAATAAAAGCCTTTCTTTTCTTTATGTCCATGGACGTAGGTTGGATCCATTCCACCGAACCACGTTAAATATTTTGTTTGTTATGTGCTTTCTTGTTTCTTGCTAAGTTTGCATTTGATCCCCAAACCAAATAAATTCACAGTTGAGGGTAGATTGTTTGAGTAGTGTTCTTCCGGAATTACCCCGGGAACGAAAATTGACAGTAAATAGTTAGCGCCATTTGTAGGG
Source organism: Zanthoxylum bungeanum (assembly GCA_019454045.1). Taxonomy (NCBI): domain Eukaryota; kingdom Viridiplantae; phylum Streptophyta; class Magnoliopsida; order Sapindales; family Rutaceae; genus Zanthoxylum; species Zanthoxylum bungeanum. Next base: position 139,091 of record SKCR01036932.1, on the reverse strand, counting down.
AATCAATACAAAAATAGCAAACACGTTGAGGCAATGGTAGAAGACCGGAGATCTTCAGAGGGTTCAACAATAGAATGGATGAAGGAGATGCTGAGGAAATTCTTTCAATAGCTCCTAATTGAGCTGTCGAATGAAATGTAAAAGAGTTGATCAGAAATAACTAATTAGGACTAAGATGTCGAATGAAATGTAACGACGGGGGTTGGTGGCTTCTATACGTCGTCCCTCATGAATGAATAAGCTCGTCCTAGAGAAGTGGTGGCAGTTGTCCGACCTTCCAAATATTCGGATTCACGGTAGCAACAGTCACCCCGGAGCAGGTGGGGGTCTGGTGCGCAATGGGTACTTAATCGGTTTCATTGAGTGCCTATTGCTTAATATGCACGAGTGGCGGGTTTCCGAGCGTGCTATTATATAGAGGGCGGAGCGTTTGGCGTAACGCTAGGGAATGAAATGGAATATCAAGAATTCAAGGCTGACAGATTTCTTCCCGCCTTTGATGCTGATGCTGAACAAGTTTCTCCAAGAGAAATTTATAGGAACCACTTTCCTAGCGCAACGGAAACACGTTAGGCACCCAAATCGGACTTGAAAATATTTTCTGCCCTTCTCTTTGAATGGCCGAATGTTACCAATACCAAGATTGAATTTGTACTTCTGTTTTGGATAAAATTTCATCCCTGGAACAGCCCAACAGCGACACAAAAACTGGACTGTTTTGGACCCGAAATGCACCAAATCCGCTGCCCAGTTCAGCCCTTGTATGAATCAATTTCTGCTATGTTTCAGGTCTGATTTTTCAGCCAAAAACAGTCCCAACACAGCTCCAAAATATCCCTTGAAATTCCCTAAAAATTTTGGATCAAACGCAAAATAAATCGAGCCCCGATTTACCAATACAACGTGCGGTTGTGAGCAAAAACAATGCTCACTGCCGTGGGTCAAGGAAGAAGGAAGATGATGGATTTTTGTTCGACACCAAAAAGTCTTCCGAGCTATATCTCGTTACCAACAGAACGTAGGATGGGGTACACTCACAATACGAATCCCTAAACTCTTTAGAGATTTTAAGTCACGCAAGTTTTTTCTTTATTTTCTTCTTGTTTTTTTTTTTATTTCTCTCAACACTTGAGAGAGTTTTGAAAGAAGAAAAGGTGGCTAGGGTTAGAATGAGAGGCTTAGGAAAAAAAGAAAATTAGAATTCTTTTATACCTAGGGTTATTTGTATCCAAAATGAACAAACCCTTCTGTAGACACTGTATTTTTACATGAAGCCCAGTGATGAGCCTCATATGGAGGCACTACCCTTTAAGTTGCGGAAGTCGTGGGAAACATACGTCGGAAGGGAAAAATTCAAGAAATAAATACATCAACAAAATTAACTAGCTATTTGGCCTCGAGTTCGCTCGATTAATACCAGTTTTAAAATATTAAGCCTCGAACCCGCGCACCCATCCAAAGCCACACGCCCAAGCCCAAAGAACCAAGCCTCCAAGCCTAATCCAAAATAATTAAAACATTTAAAACACATGTCTAAATTAAATCCAAGCCAATTAAATTAAAACAAATCAAATCAAATCAAATCAAATCCCCATTCCTAAATTAAATAAATCACATTCCAAATTAAATAAATCAAATCAAATCAAATCCCCATTCTTAAATTAAATAAATCACATTCCAAATTAAATAAATCACATTACAAATTAAATAAATCAAATCAAATCTCTTTCCTAAAATAAATAAATCCATCTCCTAAACTAAATAAATCACCTTCCAAATTTAATATATTCCCCACCAATCACACAATATCATTTCCTTATAACAAACTAATTAAAGATATCCCCAATTATTGCATGATCATTGTTTCCTTCTCATGCGAGGAAAACCCTAGCCCACTTTTATAAAAAGGGACATAAACCAAACCCCTCACCGAGAGCTCATCCTCATGGCACAAGCAAAGAAAGAGAGCTCATTCACGACAATAACAAAAAAACACCCTAACCACTCACGCCTCTCACTCCTCACAACTCACATAAACAAATGCACAAAGTAGCCAATAAAGCCTAAAATACATAGCCCACAAAACAGCTCAACACCCTCACGCACTGCCTCGAACTCACCGACTCACACAACACAGCTCATGTCTGCCACAAAAAGCAAACACAAAGAGACACTCACGGCTTCAACCAAAAAGAACCCTATGATCGAGCACAAAATAAACAAAGAGATACAAGACACACAGCTCCCACTCATCAGCGAACCCTAGCTAGCACAACTTTCTTCTCTCTCATTTTCCTATCTCTCTCGGCACAAAACAAACAAAGCTAAACACACCGACGCGACCAGCCTTCCACTACAAATCAAACACACACTGCCCTGCAAGCCACTCAACAGCAACAAAGTAGCCCCTACAGCCGACTAAATAAACAACAAATCAGCAGCCACTTTACCGTTCAAACACACCCTTCTCAGCAACCCCACCGACTGAAACAAATAACAAACCTCAATCATTCACTTCGAAACACACACGCAGCTTACAAGTTGACACAAATAACCCACAACAGCAGCCCTAAAGACCACGTGAACAACAATCCACACAAAGCCACCCACTCATGTCAAATACACACAGCAACATGCTCTCACTCACTTAATACATGCCCACGAACCAGCCCTCCACCTACCAAAAAGACAGCCAACCCACACGTCCCCAAAGCAGCCAAATCATGCACACAGGCCACGTCAAAGCCCCTATCGACTAAAAGCAATAAACCTTCAACAAAAACAGTCCTAAAACCAGTTCAGAAAATAACCCAAAATAGTCCGCCAAAGCAGTGAACAAATCACCAAAAACAGCCCCTGAACCACCAAAAATCATCACATAAAATAGCAGCAGAAAATGCAGGAAAACAGCGGGTAAAAATAGAGAAAACAACAGTGAAAATAGCGAATCAGAAAAACAACGAAACAATGAGTGAAAATAGAGAAAACAGCGAGCGAAAACAACTAACCAGAAAAACAGTGGAAATGTTAACCCTTCCGGTGACGTCCCAACGCACTCCCGAGAAGCGACTTAAAAGGTAAGACCTGAGGGCACCATTTATTATATTTTATTTTGTCGTCATGGAAACCACATGCTTGGTTAGACGTGGAATACGTCCAATCGCGTATGCGAAGTCCTACATTGAAAACGGCCAAATTCTTTGGCACATATTTATTATTCCGTATTTATTTCGTATTATTAGTCTTTTATTATTTCGTATTTAATTTACGTTTATGGGTGTGCAATCTTGTATGTTGATTACATTATCATGCATGTGTTGCATAAGACCTGGTTATACTATTGCATAAATCTTATCATTACAATTAGCATGAGTAAGGGACCATTCCGAACCCAACGGTTTGAGGTCTTCCCTTGCGAGGGGTGAGTGCGGCCTTAAATCATTTCCCAGTTCACACTGAGTGTCGACTCCATTTTATTTCTCCGATTTAGTCCCCCGTGGGCTACTCCGTACTCCCGACTGGGCCGCGAGCCCGGACCGCGTGGCCTCGTCTACAGTCTGGTGACTCCACTGGGGATAGAGAATCGGCCCCGAAATAATGTCTTGTAATGTTTGTGATTTTTGCTTTAGTTAACCTTGTCTAAAGTTGATTTAACCAAAGGTATTAGAGTTAGATAATGATTCAGTGTCTTCCTTCACTCACTACTTTTTTATAGCCAAAAGGAAAAGCTGTGAAGACATCTAGATAATCATTTACTCGAAGCTTACCTTAGAGTATATTTAAAGTGATGGACTAATTTGGGTGATATGGTTTTTATTCATGTCACCAAGGCGATAAGAGCCTAAGAGGTAAGGGTATTTAAGAGAGTTCGCTCCACCCTCCCTCTGGGGAATTTTCAATAGAGGAATCCATTTGACAGTTATGCATGTATCTTGAAGTCGTTTTCGCTCGAAGCGGCGGATCGTTATATGGTACCATCACTCGTTGGCACGTACCTTAAGGTATAAAAAAGGTGTGCTCACTTGGTCGCTCAAACCCTTGAGTGAGGAGACCTAGTTGTGGGAAATTTTTCGCCAGTGGGAGCCTTTATCTATACTCCTATAAACCCGCATGTGAACCATAGTTGTATAAACTATAGAAGCTACCCTTTTATGCTTGTGTTTGGGACCATCATCATTTGGATTCATTTGGACTTCTTGTCATGAGATGTGAATTTGTTGGGCCATTTAAATTGGGACGAGTTTGTGTCTTATGACGATTGGGCCAAAAGCTTCCAAAATATCGATGGGCCACTTTGTGTTTGGGCCTCCTATCATTTGAAGTTGTTTAGCCACGTTATTGCAAAAGTGTAAACCTGTTGGGCCTTTTGCAACTGGGACAAGTTTGCACCTCGCAATAATGTGATTGAATGCTTTAAAATGATAATGGGCCAACTTGTATGAAAACCTTGATGGGCTTAGGAAATCCAAACATGATCCAAGTATGCCAGAAGCATGAGTCCGATATCTGCACTGGCTTTCATCCAGAAAGGATACGCATTGTTATGACATATTTGTATACTTTTGGATGCTTCCAAGTTTATCCCCATGACCGCGGTTACCGAAGGCCCAATTCTTCGTTTCTAGACAATGGCATAATCCTATAATAGGCTTAGTCCATGTTGTAAATGGGCGGTCTTTGTCTTTTAAAGATGGAAAATGACTGAGGTAGCCAAGGTTCACCCCCGTAGCATAGGAGAAAATGATTATGTGTACCCCACATTGGTGCATAAAATAAGCCATACCTAGGACATAAATGGACTTACCACGAGTGTGGGAGATATAAGGTTGGAATGATATATGTTGTTTTGATAACCACGTGCATCTCATGCATACACGCATCATTTTAACCCATGTGTCTTAAAAGCCATCATAGATATCAGTTGGGTTAGAGAAAGAGAGATTTGTCAAGAAGAGTTTAGCAAACATGGATATCAGGGAAAAGGAAACCGAGGAACAGAAAACTTTACGACAATGATAGAGAGACCATTGTGGGAAAAAAATGGAAAAAAAGAGAGAAAAAAGAAAGAAAAAAAATGTTTGTTCTTATTCCTTAATAGTTAGGCATAAGTCCAAATATGAAATCGTTTGCTCTAGGGAGAAATCTTAGAAACGATAAACTCTTGATGTGCTTTTATCTGATACTTTGAGTGATTGATCTATGTTAGACTCGTAAGCACTTGATTATGGTTCTTAGCAGTGAAAACCTGAGTAGTTGGCAAAGTGACTGGTTGAAGAAATTGTAGGTCGGTGAATGATCGTTCGCCTAAATGTCTATCCTGATTTACTTGTGTTATGATGTGTGGTATGGTTGAAAATAAAAGAAAAGTCTCTAAGGAAAAGAATTAAACCACCTATAACCGATAAGCGTGAAGCTACCCATGGGCGAGTATCATGACCATTATGAGGAGAAATGTTACCCTAAAGGGTAGGTCTGTTGAAAAAAAAAAAGAAAAAAAAAAAAAAAAAGAAAGAAAAAGAAAAGAAAAAAGAAGAAGTTCAAACCGAAAAGAAAAAAGAGAGACAAAAGAGAAAGAAAACCATACCATATTGAGTGCGGAAAAGCAATTGCATGGCATAACTGAGACATCTAGGTTGGTTTGACCCATCGATCCCAATTTTTTTGATGAGATCATTGAGTTGGCTTACCTGGGGATAAATCTGCAAAGGGACCTTTGCACACACACACTTTGAGTCTGGCTTAGATCATTTATTCAAATACTTGGATTTGAGTTGCGTTGAATGTTTTGAAGGTTCTCTGGTTTCAATACTGGGCATTCTTTGAGGACAATAATATGTATAACTGTTGGGACTATTTTGTACCCAGTAATATAGTATGTTGATACGGAATGACACATCACGTAGTCCACCTTGACCTATTGCAAACAGATTAGAGCAGAAAGCTAAATCAAGTCTGGGGGCGACCAGTCTGCCACCCCGCGAATAAGGGATATAACGAGATCATGAGTTATGGGACCAAAGAGAACAAAGCAATTACCAGAAAAGAACCGACAGAAGGAAATTATAAGCAGACCGATGGGGCGACCAGAGACATTTGTAGGCGAATGGCACCAAGGAGCACATGGAAGGCCTAACCCATCGGAATAAGAAATACATCCATACATACATGCATACACGTCACATACACGTATTTTTGTTTTGTTCGCAGGTTTTGAAGAAAAGGAAAAAGTGGCAAAGACAAGTAGTTTCGGGAATGGATCCCAGGGTCGAGGCCCACAGTATCAGCAGTTTCGGGAATGAATCCCAGGGTCGAGGCCCACATTATCAGCAGCATCAGGAATGAATCCAAGGGTCGAGGCCCACATTATCAGCAGCATCGGGAATGAATCCTAGGGTCGAGGCCTACATTATCAGCAGTTTCGGGAATGAATCCCAGGGTCGAGGCCCACACCATCAGCAGTTTCGGGAATGAATCCCAGGGTCGAGGCCCACATCATCAGCAGTATTGGGAATGAATCCCAGGGTCGAGGCCCACACTATCATCAGTTTCGGGAATGAATCCCAGGGTCGAGGCCCACATTATCAGCAGCATCGGGAATGAATCCCAGGGTCGAGGCCCACATTACCAGCAACATCGGGAATGAATCCCAGGGTCGAGGCCCACATTATCAGCAGTTTCAGGAATGAATCCAGGGTCGAGGCCCACACCATCAGCAGTTTCGAGAAAGAATCCCAGGGTCGAGGCACACATCTTCAGCAGTATTGGGAATGAATCCCAGGGTCGAGGCCCACACTATCAGTAGTTTCGGGAATGAATCCCAGGGTCGAGGCCCACATTATCTGCAGTTTCGGGAATGAATCCCAGGGTCGAGGCCCACACTATCAGCAGTTTCGGGAATGAATCCCAGGGTCGAGGCCCACATTATCAGCAGCATCGGTAATGAATCCTAGGGTTGAGGCCCACATTATCAGCGGTTTTGGGAATGAATCCCAGGGTCGAGGCCCACATTATTAGCAATTTCGGGAATGAATCCCAGGGTCGAAGCCCACTCTCTATTCAGTTCGGGAACAAAGCCTGGGCGACAAAGCCCACATTCAGCACAGTTCGGGAACAAAGTCCACTTTCTACACAGTTCGGGAACAAAGCCCGGGGAACAAAGCCTACATTCAGTACAGTTCGGGAACAAAGCCCACAATCAGTTCAGTTCGGGAATAAAGCCCACTCCCAGTACAGATCGGGAACAAATCCCAGAGAACAAAGCCTACAATCAGTACAATTCGGGAACAAAGCCCACAATCAGTTCAGTTTGGGAATAAAGCCCACTCTCAGCATAGATCAGGAACAAAGCCCAGGGAAAAAAGCCCACAATTAACAGTTCGGGAATAAAGTCCACATTCAGTACAGTTCGGGAATAAAGCCACTCTCAGCACAAATCGGGAACAAAGCCCAGGGAACAAATCCCACAATCAATACAATTCGGTAACAAAGCCCACAATCAGTTCAGTTCGGGAATAAAGCCCAGGGAACAAAGCCCACAATCAGTACAGTTCGGGAACAAAGCCCAGAATTAGTTCAGTTCGGGAATAAAGCCCACTCTCAATACAGATCGAGAATAAAGCCTAGGGAACAAAACCCACAGGTGGTTCGGGAACAAAGCCTAGGGGTAAAAATAACCTTGCCATCACTCTCAGCTCAAATCGGGAACAAGACCAAGAGGTCAAAGTGCCTCGCCATCATCTCACATCAGTAACAGTTCGGGAATGGACCACCTCACAGTAACGATTCGGGAATGGACCACCTCACAGTAACGGTTCGGGAATGAACCACCTCACAGTAACGGTTTTGGGAATGGACCACCTCACAGTAACGGTTCGGGAATGAACCACCTCTTATTAGCTCAGTCCGGTAGTGATTCCTAGAGATCGCAACATCTTACAGGGATGAACCTTGGGGTCGAAACACCTCGCCACCATATCAGCTCAGTCCGGTAGTGATTCCCAGAGTTCACAGCATCTTGTAGGGATGGACCTTGGGGGTCGAAGCACCTCGCCACCATATCAACTCAGTTCGAAGCAACATGGAAGTCAGGCAACAGCTGGCGAGCCAGGTAAGTAAAAATGCATACATGACTTTGATAGGATTGTCACTGTCACACACTGTACAAGTCCCATCAAAGTGGGGGCGACTGTAGACACTGTATTTTTGCATGAAGCCCACAAAATAGCTCAACACCCTCACGCACTGCCTCCAACTCACCGAATCACACAACACAGCTCCTCTCGGCCACAAAAAAGAAAACACAAAGAGACACTCACGGCTTCAGCCAAAAAGAACCCTAGGACCGAGCACAAAACAAACAAAGAGATACAAGACACACAACTCGCTCTCATCAACGAACCCTAGCTAGCACGACTCTCTTCACTCTCATTTTCCTATCTCTCTCGGCACAAAACAAAAAAAACTAAACACACCGACGCGACCAGCCCTCCACTACAAACCAAACACATACTGCTCTGCAAGCCACTCAACAGCAACAAAGTAGCCCCCACAGCCGACTAAATAAACAAAAAATCAGCAGCCTCTTTACCGTTCAAACACACCATTCTCAGCAACCCTACAGACTGAAACAAATAACAAACATCGGCCATTCACTTTGGAACACACACACAGCTTACACGTTGACACAAAAAACCCACAACAGTAGCCCCAAAGACCACGTGAACAACAAGCCACAGAAAACCACTCACTCATGTCAAATACACACGGCAACATGCTCTCACTCACTGAATACATGCCCACGAACCAGCCCTCCACCTAGCAATAAGACAGCCAACCCACATGTTCCCAAAGCAGCCAAATCACGCACACAGGCCACTTTAAAGCCCCCACCGACTAAAAGACAATAAACATTCATCAAAAACAGTCCTAAAACCAGTTCAGAAAATAATCCAAAAAAGTCCGCCAAAACAGTGAACAAATCACCCAAAAATAGCCCCTGAACCACAAAAAATCATCACCGAAAATAGCAGCAGAAAATGCAGGAAAACAACGGGTAAAAACAGAGAAAATAATAGTGAACACAGAGAATCAGAAAAAAAGCAAAACATCGAGTGAAAACAGAGAAAACAGCGAGCGAAAACAACGAACCAAAAAAATAGCGAAAATTTTAACCATTCCGGCGACGTCCCAATGCACTCCTTTGAAGCGACTTAAAAGGTAAGACCTGAGGGCACCCTTTATTATATTTTATTTTGTCGTCCTGGAAACGGCATGCTTGGTTGGACGTGGAATACATCCAACCGGGTATGCGAAGTCATACATTGAAAACGGCCAAATTCTTTGGTCACATATTTATTATTCCACATTTATTTCATATTATTTGTCTTTTATTATTTCGCATTTAATTTACATTTATGGGTGTGCAATCTTGTGTGCTGATTACATTATCCTGCATGTGTTGCATAAGACCTGGTTATACTATTGCATAAATCTTTTCATTACAATTAGCACGAGTAAGGGACCATTCTGAACCCAACGGTTTGAGGTATTCCCTTGCGAGGGGTGAGTGCGGCCTTAAATCATTTCCCAGTTCACACTGGGTGGCGACTCCATTTTATTTCTCCGGTTTAGTCCTCCGCGGGCTACTCCGTACTCCCGATCGGGCCGCGAGCTCGGACCGCGTGGCCTCGTCTACACCTTCCCCTTTCCACAAATGCAAAATTCGGCCAACATGTGTTTAATTTCAAAAATTTTGTAACAAAATATTTACTTTCCATAATAACAAATATGTTAAAAAAATATAATAATTATCACCTTTAAAAGGTGTAACTTCCAAATTGAATCAAAGGGTTTCCAAAATCCAAAATTTGGAAAATAAAATTTTACCCTTATTAAATTATGATATAATTTAATATTATGTATTTAATAATTTTCATATTAATCATAATAATAGTGTAGGACACACAAATCGGCGACGCTGTTCTAGGCTCGTGGCCCGGTTAGGAGTACGGAGTAGCCCGCGGGGGACTAAATCAGAGAAATAAAGGAGTCGCCACCCAGTGTGAACTGGGAAATGATTTAAGGCCGCACTCACCCCTCGCATGGGAATACCTCAAACCGTTGGGTTCGGAATGGTCCATTACTTATGCAACTTGTAATGAACGGATTTATGCGATAATATAACTGAGTCTACGTAACATACGTATGCAAGAATAACCTATATCTAAGTTTGCATACGACCAATATCTAAGTTTGCATACATAGGAGTAGAATCTATATCTAAGTTTACATGCGTAAAAGTAAGTCGATATAACGGCAAGCACACAATTTCATGAACATATTAAATAAATAAATATAGAAAGATAAATAAACGATAACGATAAAAGCATAAATATTAAGAGAGATAACTAATCATATGATGGGGAAAAGAATAACTAAGGAGACAAACATGCATAAGACATGATGAAGGAACATGTCCAGTGTGTGCGCGTTCGTGTAGAATTCGTAAACACGTTCAAACGGTAAATAGAATGCACGTATTCGAGTAGCATTTGATAACGCGTTTGAACGGTAAACAGAATGCACGCGTTCGAGTAGCGTTTGATAACACGTTCGAATGAGCCGAGGTAGAATACATACGTTCGTGTAGCGTTTGATAACGCGTTTGAACAAGATCACAAAAACAACATCTATAAGCACATAAACACATGCATGAGTGCTTCCCCAATAGGTACGTGGAGTTGCATCCCAAGTACAGACCGCACTACCGTCCATTCGGATTCGGCTACGAAATTTACGCCTGGGTTTCCATCCGATATACCACGAGAGGCAACACTCAATCATTCATCCAACAATAATGACATACATGAACCAATAATATGCATGCGAACAAATACTAGTAAATAATTGAAAAAGATGAATGAGAATAAATAAAAGGGTGTCCTCAGGTCTTACCTTTTAAGTCACCTCTTGGAAGTGCATTACGCGGCCGTTGGAAGGGTTAATGCTCCGCAACTCCTCCAGTTCACCGGTTCAATGTTTTCCATCGTCACCTCACTGTTTTGGGATGCTATTTTCTATGTTTTTGCTGCTGTTTTTGGTCACTGTTTTTGCGGTAATTAGGGACTGTTTTAGCTTACTATTTTAGGTGGTTGATTGGATGTTTAGGGTGCAGTTTTTGCGATATTTGAGGGCTATTTTAGGGGGTGCAATTTCGATGATTGAGGGGCTGTGTTAGGCTACTATTTTTGGTGAAGGAGGCGTGTTGTGGGGCTGTTTCTGCGGTGGTTTAAGGCAGTTTCAGGGGTGCAGTTTCGGTGGTTAGTTTAAGGCAGTTTTGGTGGACAGTTTGTGCGGTAGTTTGAGGCAGTTTGGGTGGACAGTTTGTGCGGTATTTTGAGGCAGTTTCAGGGATGCAGTTTTCGATTTAAAGGTGCAGTTTTGGTGGACTGTTTTGTGTGGATGAGGGCTGTTGGATAGGTTGTTGTTTTGGCGTGAATGATGGCTGCTGGATGAGTTATTATTTGGCGTGAATGAGGGCTGCTGGATGGGTTGTTGTTTGATGTGAGTGGGCAGTTAATCGTGGTTGTGTGTGGCGTGAGTCTTGGTTAATATCATGTGTGCGTGAGTGGCTTGAGTGGTGTTGAACGTGAAAAGTGGGACACATGTGTGTGTTTTGTGAGTGCGTGAGTGAATGACCTTTGTTGGGTGTTTTCTTGGTGGCTTCAGTGAGAGGCTTTAAGGGTTTGTTTGTCTTGGTTTCAGAGAGGGAGGCGAGAGAGAGATGGTTTCCGAATGAGTGTTCGATCCCTAAAGGTTTGGTTTGTGTGTCTTTTTATAGAAGTGGGTTAAGGTTGTCCTTATTTGGGTAGGAAAGAAATCATGCAAATTATGTAGGATATCTTTTAATTAGTGTGTTATAAGGAAAAGATCCATTCAATTAGGAGGGTGATTTGTTTTTGTTTAGGAGAGGGATTTATGGGATTTGATTTGATTTCTTTAATTTAGGCATGTGATTTATTTAAATTAGGAATGTGATTTTTAATTTTATTTTAACATGTGTTTAATGTGTTGTATATTTTTTGGATGAGATTTGGTGGGCTTGGGCATGAATTAGAGGGGCTTATGGGCGTGTGGTATGGCTCTTTGGTGGGCTGCGGGGGTTTTGGGCCGAAGATAAATTTTAAAACAGAGATCCAACGAGCGAACTCGAAGCTAAGCAAACAAATTAAGTATAACAATGTATTGACTTTTGAATTTTCCCTTCCGACGTCCGTTTCCCGTGACTTCCGCAACTTAAAGGGTAGTGCCTCCATACAAGGCTCATCATTGGGACTTATATGCAAAAATACAGTGCCTACAGTCGCCCCCACATTGATGTGACTTATGCAGTGTATGAGAATGACACTCTTATCAAAGTTATGCATGTATTTTTACTTACCTGGCTCGCCAGCTTCTTCTTGACTTGCCTGTTTCTTCGAACTGAGTTGATCTGGTGGTGAGGTGCCTCGACCTCAAGGTTCATCCCTGCAAGATACTGCGATCTCTAGGAATCACTACCGAACTGAACTAATATGATGGTGAGTTGCTTCAACCTATGGGCTTTGTTTTCGAACCGTGCTGATAAGTTATGGTCCCCTTCCGAACCTTGCTCCATTCCCGAAGCGCCATTCCCAGCATGCTAAACCTCATTCCTGAGGTGTCGCTGGTCCCCTTCCGAACCTTGCTCTATTCCCGGAGTGCCATTCCCGGCATGCTAAACCTCATTCTTGAGGTGTCGCTGGTCCCCTTCCGAACCTTGTTCCATTCCCGGAGTACCATTCCCGGCATGCTAAACCTCATTCCCAAGGTGTCGCGGTTGTAGGCCTCGACCATGCTCCATTCCTGGAGCACCATTCCCGGCATGTGATGTGGGCCTCGACGCATGCTCTATTCCCGGAGTGCCATTCTCGGCATTACTGATGTGGGCCTCGACCCATGCTCCTTTCCCAAAGTGCCATTCCTGGTATTGCTGATGTGGGCCTCGACCCATGTTCCATTTTCGGAGCGCCATTCCCGGCATTACTGATGTGGGCCTCGACCCATGCTCCATTCTCAGAGCGCCATTCCCGGTATGCTAAACTTCATTCCCGAGGCGTCGCCCTCAAAGAATGCCCAGTGTCGAAACCGGAGAACCTTCAAAGTACTCGATGTAACTCAAATCCGACCGTTTGAATAAATGATCTGAACTAGACTCCAAGTGTGTGTGTGCCAAGGTTCTTTTACAGATTGATCCTTGGGTAAGCCAACTCAATGATTTTGTTTCAAAGAATGGGATCGATGGGTCAAACTAACCTAGATGTCTTGATCATGCTCTGTAATTACTTTCTCGTACTCAATGTGATATGGCTTTCTTATTCTTTTCTTTTGTCTCTTCATCATTTTTTTTTCATCATCATTTTTTTTACACACCTACCCTTTTAAGGTAGCATTTCTCCTCATGGTGGTCCTAATACTCGCCCATGGGTAGCTTCACGCTTATCAGTTGTAGGTGGTTTATTTTTCCTCTTCAGAGACTTTTCCTTCGTTTCCAACCATATCGCATATCGTAACACAAGTAAACCATGATGGACATCTAAACAAACGGTCATTCACTAATCCGCCATCTCTTCAACTAGTCATCTCGCGGACTACTCAGGCTTCTACTGCTAAGATCCTGTGATTAAGTGCTCGTGAGTCTAGTCGAGATCAACCACTCAAAATATCAGATGAAAGCACATCTCGCACTTATCGTTTCTAAGGTTTTACCCTAAAGTAAACGATTTCATCATCAGACTAATGCTTAACTATTGAGGAGAGAAAAAACTCGAACAAGTAGGCAAAATCAAAGTCTTTATTATTAATGGATGCGAGATCACAATTGAATAAGATCAGGAAAACAAACATCCCCATAATTTGCAACTTTGTCTTCTTCCATCTTCTTGCTTTTTTCGGACATCAGATCCTCTAACTGCTGTAATTCTTTTTCCCATTTACTTTCCCCTTTATGCTCCATTTCATTTTTACTATTGTTGCCTCATATCCCAATGCTGGAAGCTTGGTGGTCGTGAGTTTGGAGGACAGTGGTATCAGGTAGGCCGAAGTTGATTATGTGGGTGGGTGGAGGTTCTCTGTGTGTGTTGGGTTGTTCTTTTTCCGGGTCGGGTATTTTATAGGAGTCGATGAGGTTTTGGATCTCATGCCTAAGGCGGATGCATTTGTCAGTTTCATGGCCTTTTTGCTGGTGGAGGTAACAGTATAGGTTTAGGTCAAGGTAGCGTGGCACATGATTTGGAAGTGGTTTAGGTTCTTAGGGACTTATGAGTCCTTGCCTTTTCAGCTCTTCAAACACCTTTGAGAAAGGTCTACCAAAATTGGAGAATCACCTGTTCCTGATAGAGGCGACCTCAGAAGGAGTGGGCTTGGTCCCCGAAGGTCCCCTAATGGCCTTTCTATTCCGGTTGCCGAACTTTCTATCATTGGCTATATGGGGTATATTCAAACTGGCCACAGCGGCGGTCAAACCTTGCAACTGCTCGATAATCTTAGTGAGATTATTCTCCAACTGATCCATGCGAGAACCCTCGTTATCTGACTCACTCATGTTCGCTAACTGTCTTTTGACGAGTCTTCTTCCTCTCTAACCCAACGAAAATCTATGGTGTCTTTAAAACTACTAGTTAGCATGTATGCGTGCGATGCATGAAGTATATAAAATGCGTGAGTTGATCAAACAGAGTATGTCCTTCCGACCGTCCGACCTTCGTAAGCCCATCAAGGTTTTCGTACAAGTCGGCCCATTATCATTTTAAAGCATTCAATCATACTACTGCGAGGTGCAAACTTGCCCCAGTTGAAAAAAAGGCCGAACATGTTTACACTTTTGCGATAACGTGACTAAAAAACTTCAAATGATAGGGGTCCAAACAAAAATTGGCCCATCGGAATTTTAGAAACTTTTGGCCCAATCGTCATAAGATACATTCTCGTCCCAGTTTAAATGGCCCAACAAGCTCATACCTCATGAAGAAAGTTCCAACTGAATCCAAATGATGATAGTCCTAAACACAAGCATAAAGGGATGGTTTCTATTGGTCATACAACTACGGTTCACATGTGGGTTTATGGGAGTGTAGACAAAGGCTCCCACTGGCGAAGGATTGCCCACAACTAGGTCTCCCCACTCAAGGATTCGAGTGACCAAGTAAGCGCACCTTTTTTATACCCTAAGGTACGTGCCAACGAGTGATAATACCTGAATGACTGTCAAATGAATTTCTTATTGAAGATTCCCCAGAGGGAGGGTGGAGCGGACTCTCTTAAATACCCTTACCTCTTAGGCTCTTATCGCTTTGGTGACAGGAATAAACAATAAGTCCTCCAAATTAGTCCATCACGGTAAGCTTCGAGTAAATGATTATCTAGGTGCCTTCACAGCTTTTCCTTATAGAAAGGTAGTGAATGAAGGAAGACACCAAACCATTACCTAGCTCTAATAGTGCCTTTGATTAAACCCCTTCAACCCACTATAGACACGGTTAACTAAAACAAAAATCACAAACATTACAAGACATTATTTCGGGATCGATTCTCTATCCCCAGTGGAGTCGCCAGACTGTAGGACATAGAAATTGGTGACGCTGTTCCAGGCTCGCGGCCCGATCAGGAGTAAGGAGTAGCCTGTGGGGGGACTAAACCGGAGAAATAAAGGAGTCGCCACCCAGTGTGAATTGGGAAATGATTTAAGGGCCGCACTCACCCCTCGCAAGGAAAGACCTCAAACCGTTGGGTTCAGAATGGTCCCTTACTTATGCCACTTGTAATGAACGGATTTATGCGATAATATAACCGAGTCTACGCAACATACTTACGCAAGAATAACCTATATCTAAGTTTGCATACATAGGAGTAGAATCTATATCTAAGTTTGCATCCGTAAAAGTAAGTCGATATAACGACAAACACACAATTTCATGAACATATTAAATAAATAAGTGCGGAAAGATAAATAAACGATAACGGTAAAAACATAAATATTAAATAGAGATAACTAAGCATATGATGGGGAAAGGAATAACTAAGGAGACAAACATGCATAAGACATGATGAAAGAACCTGTCCAATGTGTGCGCGTTCATGTAGCGTTCGTAAACGCGTTCAAACGGTAAACAGAATGCACGCGTTCGAGTAGCGTTTGATAACGCATTTGAACGGTAAACAGAATGCACACGTTCGAGTAGCATTTGATAACACGTTCGAACGGGCCGAGGCAGAATGCATACGTTCGTGTAGCGTTTGATAACGCGTTCGAACATGATCACAAAAACAACATCTATAAGCACATAAACACATGCACGAGTGCTTCCCCAAGCGGTACGTGGAGTTGTATCCCAAATACAGACAGCACTACCGTCCATTCAGATTCGGCTACGAAATTTACGTATGGGTTTCCATCCGATATACCACGAGAGGCAACACTCAATCATTCATCCAACAACAATGACATACATGAACCAACAAAATGCATGCGAAGAAATACTAGTAAATAATTGAAAAAGATGAACGAGAATAAATAAAAGGGTGCCTTCAGGTCTTACCTTTTAAGTCACCTCTTGGAAGTGCGTTACGCGGCCGTTGGAAGGGTTAATGCTCCGCAACTCCTCCGGTTAATGGGTTCAATGTTTTCCTTCATCGCCTCGCTGTTTTAGGCTGCTGTTTTCTCTATTTTTGCTGCTATTTTTTGTCACTGTTTTTACGGTAATTAGGGACTATTTTAGCTTACTATTTTCGGTGGTTGATGGGCTGTTTGGGGTGCAGTTTTTGCTGTATTTGAGGGCTGTTTTAGGGGGTGCAGTTTTGGTGATTGAGAGGCTGTGTTAGGCTACTATTTTTGGTGAAGGAGGCGTGTTATGAGGCTATTTCTGCAGTGGTTTAAGGCAGTTTCAGGGGTGCAGTTTCGGTGGTTAGTTTAAGGCATTTTTTGTGGACAGTTTGTGCGGTAGTTTGAGGCAGTTTGGGTAGACAGTTTATGCGGTAGTTTGAGGCAGTTTCAGGGATGTAGTTTTTGGTTTAAAGTTGCAGTTTTGGTGGACTGTTTTGCATGGATGAGGGCTGCTGGATAGGTTGTTGTTTTGGCGTTAATGAGGGCTGGTGGATGGGTTGTTGTTTGGTGTGAATGAGGGCTGATGGATGGGTTGTTGTTTGGGGTGAGTGGGCAGTTAATCGTGGTTGTTTGTGTCGTGAGTCTTGGTTAATGTCCTGTGTGTGTGAGTGGCTTGAGTGGTGTTGAACGTGACAAGTGGGACGTGTGTGTGTGTTTTGTGAGTGCGTGAGTGAAGGACCTTTGTTGGGTGTTTTCTTGGTGGCTTCAGTGAGTGGCTTTTAGGGTTTGTTTGTCTTGGTTTCAGAGAGGGAGGCGAGAGAGAGATGGTTGCCGAATGAGTGTTCGGTCCCTAAAGGTTTGGTTTGTGTGTCTTTTTATAGGAGTGGGTTAGGGTTGTCCTTATTTGGGTAGGAAAGAAATCATGCAAATTATGAGGGATATCTTTTAATTAGTGTGTTATAAGGAAAAGATCCATTCAATTAGGAGGGTGATTAGTTTTAGTTTAGGAGAGGGATTTATGGGATTTGATTTGATTTCTTTAATTTAGGCATGTGATTTATTTAAATTAGGAAGATGATTTTTAATTTGATTTTAACATGTGTTTAATGTTTTGGATATTTTTTGGATGAGATTTGGTGGGCTTGGGCATGAATTAGAGGGGCTTATGGGCGTGTGGGATGGCTCTTTGGTGGACTGCGTGGGTTTTGGGCTGAGGATAAATTTTAAAATAGAGATCCAACGAGCGAACCTGAAGCTAAGCAAACGAATTAAGTCTAACATGGTATTGACTTCTGAATTTTCCCTTCCGACGTCCGTTTCCCGCGACTTCCTCAACCTAAAGGGTAGTGCCTCCATACAAGGCTCATCATCGGGACTTATATGCAAAAATACAGTGCATATAAATAGTATATCGAGCTAGAACGAGGACCAAATGGACCTACGATTCCGAGCTTCAATAATCTCGGAATATTAATTGAGCTCTTAATTAATTATTCTGAATTATTAACTCTGAGTTATTCCAATAAAAACTGTAAGCTGCACTCTTGTTGCCGCATATAGATATATTAAGCCGAACCACGTCAGTGTCCATCGATATAATCATTACATAAGGATTAGACACTTCACGAGTATCTCGTAATTAGAGCCGGGTCATAATATCCGTTAAACCCCTCTAATTATTTTTACCTTAAGTACCATTGATTCTCTAATGAACGATTTATTCATAACCATTATGAATGTTAATCTTTCAATTCATAATAGAAAGACTTGAGCGCTCTTACCGTTCAAGTACCGAATCAACTCTTAAGAAATATACTTCTATACTTCTCGCAAGAAGGAGTGAACACTATATCTATGTAAAACGTCCCCAACTACACAGCAAACCATGTCCCCAAAGTACGTAGCTATTGGTCGGGATTGCTACACCAACCTCATCTTTGTAAATCAAAGGACATAGCCTGCCATGTAGGAGTTCGTAGTACACTTAGGATTAAGATTAATCCATATATGACCATATGGTAGATCAAAATGAAGTTCTTTATTTAATGGAAATTATAAGAGACTCATTTCTATTTGGGTCCAGCCCTCTATGATCACATCATACAAGGTGCCTCCAGTCTCATGTCTCCATATGGACGATATCGGATCAAGGTCTCCATACAATTATTGAATAGACCGCAGCTATAGATAAATCATAAACAAAGTACCCGCTTTGTTTGCTCTCTATGGAATATTTTAGATTACTAACTTCAGACTTAAATCCTCATATGTATGACACTCATTGATGAGTGTTAAATAAATCACTATTTCCCACTCATTTGTCTTAATATTTTCTATAATTTCTTGAGTTTTGTGAATATTTTGATGTGTTTTGTGGTATTTTGTAGATAAATAAAATAATAGGACTCTCTGGAATCAATTCGGGGCCAAAATAGTGAAAAACGGACAAAAAGGGCAAAAATGTAAATTTCCTGCTAAAATACGCCGTCTGCTAACATGGGCTGGATACTGCTAACATGCACCAGACACGTGTCAGAATCAGAGAAGTTTTGCTATCATGCACTTTTACTAACATGCGCCTGCCATGTGTCAACATCACAATAAATCTACTAACGTGCGCCGGACATGTGTCACCATCACATGCTGCCGACACTCATCATTGAAAATGCATCATTACTTACGTCATGCTGACGTCAGCGTCGTGATTCGCACACCCTTACATGTCGCGATGCCAAGCCAATAATTTTTCCGACAGCCACGTGTCCTTATTTCCGGAAGCCGCGCGCCACGTGGCATAAATCAACGGCGCGTCGCGACGCACGAGACCTATGGATGCCTATAAATTCAGGCCGATTTCTATTGTAAAATCATACTTTCTTCTGGGAATTTCCTTAAGAATACTAAGAAGATTATATCTTGTTTGTTTATTTACAGCTTTCTGTATTTAATTTTATTTATTTTACGCAACATTACTTTCTTTTCTTTACTTTTCAGTCATTAATTTTACTGTTCAGCATGAGGAAGTAACTCCCCTCTGCTGGGGGTTAAAGGTTAAGCTTTTATTACTAATATTTAGATTAATCTCCCTTAATTATAATATATAAACTATTTAAAACCTGACTTAATGGGATACTGCCTTTATAGTCGGTTGGACTTAATTAAATTGATTTTAACATGACTAAACATGGATACCGCCAGTATGGTCAGTTGGAATTAATTATAAATTTGACTTAATTAGGATACCACCTATATGGTTGGTTGGTAATTATCACGCAAAGTTAATATATTATAATAAGGGAGATATCTAAAATAGAAGTAATAAAAGTGGATCCTCTAACACCCAATATTTTTCTTTATTGTTTTATTTACCTTTTTAATTTCCAGCATTTATTTTATGTCATTTTCTTTATTTAAGCTTTTACTAATCCTAGATATGTGTTGTAACTAAACCAGTTATCTGGGGTTGTGATGAATTCCAATATCACCAGTTTATAAGGGGTTATTTTGTATCATGGGTAATATAAAGGTTTATTTTTTAAGTCTTAAGCTTAATGCTTCTTGTTAACAGGCCATTAATAAGATTGATGTGGTAAACTTAAAATAAACTTGACAAAAGAATTTTAGGTTTCAGCCTTAGACTTAATAGCCCACGATCTTCCTTGAGGATAGATAACCCTTTAATAGATTTCCTTACAGGATAGACATATACCTGTCGGGCGGGGGTAGCCACAATTGGAACTTAATTTTAATGAATTCAGGTAACTTGGTAGACATAGACATATGATTAATTGGGTTACACTGGGTATTTGCATCTGACCATCGACAGAGGCTTTTGCATAATTTCGTGTTCCAGGTTAGTAAACCAATATATTACACAAACATAAGATAACCATTTCATCTTTAAAAGATATTGGAAGGATTCACGACTCTAGATAGTTTCTTAATATTGAATTTTCCCTTAATTTACTTTCGCACTGTTTTATTTATTCGTCTTTAGTTTAAAGTCACCATCCAATCAAATAACCAATCTATTAGATACTCGTAAACATTTGGCTTCATAAATTAATAGCTTAGGTATTAAGTCTGTGGGATCAATACATTTTATACTACTTCAACGATATGTGCGCTTGCGTTATATATGTGTGATTACGCCAGTCACCCATACACTAAGTCTGAAGGCACATGAGTAATCTAGGATGAACATGATATTATACAATATGCGATATTAAACAAATACTTTGATAAATGAATAATGCATCGTTTTATTTCATAAAAGATAATAATGTTTACATTACATGATGCTCTATGGCATATATCACAACAATCTCTCATTTGCACTAGGACAAATGGGATATGTCACGTAATCCTAGACCATCTAGGTGAAATTCAAACACTTTAGCCGATAAGGTCTTTGTAAACGGATCAGCAAGGTCCTCTACGGATGCAATCTTTGTAACAGAAACGCCTCATCTCTGTACTATCTCCCTGATGAGATGATATTTCCTCTCTATAGGCTTTCCCCTCTTGTGACTTTTTGGTTCCTTTGAATTTTCCACTACACTAGTATTATCGCAATAAAGTGTGAGTGGTTTATCCATATCTGGAATGATTTCCAGATCTCCCAAGAACTTATGGATCCAGACTGCTTCCTTAGCATCATCCTTTTCATCATCATATTAGCAATCAATTCCTAAGCTTTTACCACCAAACCACACCCCTCAGAAAATCCTTTACTATATTCATAAGGTGAATATATTGAATCCTAACATTAATTAATGGATCACTCTCAATCAATGATCCCCTCTTATACGCCTCATTTAAGACCATAGTGTATGTCATACTCTTATTCGATATAAAAAATACATGGATGTTTAAGCAAATCTCTATTGAAAAATGACCTTATACCTAAATAATTTCCAAATCGCAACAATTTCTCTGTCTCCATCTTCTTTCCACCAAAAGACTAATCATCTCATGCATACTCGCCACTGCCCACTTATCCAATTCACCAGTCGTAGGAAAAAAACAACTTTTACCACTCATCCACCCACTTCTTAGTTTTGTAAAAAAACCTCCAAATCATTAAACAAATTCATCGTGTTGATGGTGATTTTCTGACCCGAGAAACTTTGAAGTATGAAGAATGGTATAAAGGGATTTACAAGATGAGGGGTCAGGCAGAATGGCCCACCCTCGAGGCGTAGAATCACTCGACCTAGCGAGAGGGATCAGACTCGGTTGTATTAGCCTATGTGAAGACTGATCCGGAGATGTCGCGTGATATGTTTTTCTACTTGGGAATTAGATTTAGAGTGAGCCAACAGAGGCACAATCACATACACCCAAAGAAACTTTACTGGCAACAAGGAAGTAAAGCAGGCTCATAAGCCTTCAAGTACTTGCCAAGAATGGTTAGGAATTACAAGAGAAAGTGGGAGAGGTGAAGGAATCCCGACCCGATCGTGTAAAGAATAGAGGAAGAGGATCCAATATCAAGCACTTCGGTGTGCCGACCATAGGATATACATGAGGTTTTCACTATCGTGCTTTTTTTGTGAATGAGGTAAGGCCTACATGGAGGTTTGAGCCCCCAAAAGGTTGATGAGATGAGAGTGGGCCATAGGCTTATCCTCCGAAAGACGGAGCAACGTGAGTGGTTTTAATATAGGGTGGCACATGGAAAAATATATAACAGTGGGTAAAAAGGCTGGAATGGTGACTTTCAGATGGCAGAGGGTAGTTGTGTCAGGTGGTAGAGCCACTGTTTGCATAATAGTTGGGTAAAAGAGGATGGGCAATGATGACAGGGTAACGTGACTGACATCACAAGTTGGTGTAATAGTGGATCTAGACATACTATATAAAGGGGTTGGCTAATCATTTATCTATCAATTTTTAGTATTTTCACAACTTGCAAAAAAAGAGAAAAATCTTAGTGTCAAATAGAGATAAGGTAGGTCAATTTGACCCGAGCTAGTAATAAAAGTTATCTTTCCTTTATACTCGTGGACGTAGGCT
This sequence comes from Zanthoxylum bungeanum, assembly GCA_019454045.1. Classification (NCBI taxonomy): domain Eukaryota; kingdom Viridiplantae; phylum Streptophyta; class Magnoliopsida; order Sapindales; family Rutaceae; genus Zanthoxylum; species Zanthoxylum bungeanum. The sequence goes on along the minus strand of SKCR01036932.1, from coordinate 116,455 downwards.
TGATCCATTCCACTGAACCACGTTATATCATTTGTTTTCTCTATGTTTTCTAATTTGCTTGCTAAGTTTGTTTCGGTTCCTAACTAACCAAACAAATTCACTGATTGATGGAGGTTTGTTCGAGGAGTATTTTTTCCTGAATCACCCCTGATAATTGGCACCGTATGTGGGGAATCAGTATGAAAATTAGCAAACATACCACAGAACTTCAGAGACTTCAACAACGGAGTGTATGAAGAAAATTGAGGAGAACTTGCGAACAGAAATGGAAGGGACCCAAGCCTTCATACATGCATTAATGGAAAGAAATGAAAAGTTGGAAAAAAGGAGCGATGAGAGTGTTAGGGTTGGTGCTCGGAGTGCCAATCCGGATCATATTTATGTCTGATTCATGAATACGAACAATTCATTTTTCCATAATATTACTTATTTAATGGTAGCACAACTTGTCTTTTATCTACATATTCGATCTAATTATGATTAGATATTTAATTACAATTAGATTGAAACTAAATTTATTTTAGTGATACATGTATATTAGACAAAGACCCTATGATTTACAACGTAGTGCGCAGTTACAATGTAGTTTGTAATTGACATTGGGAAGCGACACTATAAGTTGTATATCCTCAAATAAAGTTCCTAGTCAAAATTTAATAACACGGGTCGGTTAGCAAAATCCGCTATGACCAGTACATGTCGTATATCGTGACTTGGTCTTATGGTTTATCCCAATGAACCATGAGCCTCGGGAAACTCGTATAGACATGTAAGTGTTTATTTGATAAACACTGAACGGATCACTGAAGATTTCCTAATAGATGGTACACCAACGTCAATAGGAATCTTCTCGAGTTGAACGAGCATAGTGGTCCTTCGACTTGAGATAGCACTATGGATATATGAGTTATCCTCCACACTTTGATGGCAGTCACGTCACTGATCTATTTAGATCAGACCTCCGTCGGTTCATTGGGTATGGACTGATGCTCATGATATCCAATGCGTATCAAGATAGAATCTGTCAGTCCTGTGTACAGGGCATAGGTATCAGGTGTTGGATAATTATGACCCATAGCATCACTATTTTGTAAAGAACATGGTGTTCTTGTACAAAATTAACTATGTGACAAAGGAAATTGCTCTTTTATCATTTGTAATTCGATTACCTGGATATATAAATGATAAAATTCCATATGATTAGTACCAGATTAATAATATATGAGACAGTATTAATCCACGTAAGGTTTAATCATTAAATATCGCTAGTCGTAGTATTATCGAGACTAGACATCAATAATGCAGAATAGGCTAGTATTACACTTGTGCGCGTTATGGAAGCTTAACGACATAGTTCTCATATATTTGGGTATTGGATACTCATGCAAGTGTGATATGAGGTTCTGTTTACTGATGGTACGGGAACAACTTCGCTTTGGATAGACCCCTAGGAATCCCATTGGTAGTATGACTATGTGTCTATGGGAATCCGAATCAGGGTAGGTGTATATGGTCTTAACCTGAGACTTGCATCGCTAATACTTGCGACAATCAATATACTTTGGTTTTGGTTGTCCGGGGCTTTAACAGGTTCTGTGTACTCCTCGTCTGGGTATACTGAGAATCATAGTGTATTGAGTGTGATGTCAGGATGGAAGTATCACTTCAGTCATATGGAGATGATGATCACACAGGGATACAAAACTGGTACTCTATAGTGTTATAGCCATCGGGAAAGTATGACTAGGTCATGAATTTCCGATCATAAAGAGACTAGTTGCTAATGATCCGATATATGCTTCGTACGGGGCATACACAACTCCAGCCCCAGGCCTAGCATGTGATATCTGATACTGGATCGTAATACACAATACTATGTATATTACGCTTGATAAAGATCTTGTATTCCTTAAAAGAATATTTCTAGAGAATTGGGTAGGCACGGTGCTTTGCTAGAAGCCAACCATGTCTTGTAAATCGGTAAGAACATGGTACTAGGTACGCACGTATTCGGATAGTCCGATGACCGTATTTACTGCCAACATATCCAGGGATCTCTTGGGTCGCCTTCCAAAGATTCACCAATGAAATTTGACTCGAACAGAATTAATATGGGATTAATTATGAGAGAGAAAATTAATCTAGGATTAATTGCGGCAAGAATTTATCTGGGATAAAATTCAAATAGAAGAGAGAGAACGATTAATTTGGAATTAATCGATTAAATAATATATTAGATATATTCATTGAAATCGGATTTCAAAGCGGAATTAAAATTGGATTTTAATTCGGGCAAACGAATTAATTCAGAATTAATTCGCAAGCGACTTCCGTAATAATTTTTCTAGGCATTATTATTTAGTTAAATTAGATTTAATTACGTCGCGATGGAAAATTCGTTTATTTTGGAATTAAACGAAACCGGACTCGAGTGAAGTTGCGTGTTGAGTTAGCCGACTTAAATTTGGAATTTAAAAGTGGTGGGATCAACTTCACTTACATCACATGTTGGACATATGATGGAAGTGGTTAGGCTTAAAATCATGGATTTGATTTATTAAAAGTAAGCTTGGCTTTTCTTATATAACACTCAAACCAATATCGACACTCAACCTCACTATAAATTAATTTGGTCAATTTTGGAAGTGAATGAGTTACTATTCACAGCAACCATCTTTCTTCTTTTCTCCTTGAAGCCGTGAGCTTCATGCTTCTCCCATGGAGTTTTGTTGCAAAATTCTAATATGCTAGCACATTAAAGAGTCAAATAAGGTGATAGGGAGACTCACTCAAGTGTTGGAAACACTAATAGAAGGCTTGGAGCTTCCATCTTCAAAGAATTTTTGAAACTTCTCATCCAAATCAATGTAAGTATTCCGCAACTTTCTTGATTAATTCACACAATAATCATGCTTAGAGATCTTGTGGCATGTCTAGGACACTAACATCATGTACGTGTTTGTGATCTAGTAAATCCATGGCCATAGTATAACTTCGGAAGCGAGTTCCGAGTGTTATTTAGAGATAGTAAATTTAAGAGTCGACTATGTTATACCTTAGGGATTTGACGTTCTTATCTATATCCCCAGGATAATATTGATAGCTTGTGACAGAGGAATTATATGTATGCAATGACCTCGACTTGCATAGTTTAGCGAGATTATCCGTGGTCGTCATAATTCATGAGTGGGTGGATTATAGACACGAAATTGAATCATGTGACGGATAAACCTAAACTTAGAGAGTCCCACAATATGAAGTATACTCGTTGAGTAATTGGGCAACGTGTTATGAATAATACAAATTATTCATAATACTTCACCGAATTAAATGAGTTAATTCGAATCGTTTAAACGGTTAAATGAAAATACATGCATTAAGGACATTTCAGTCAACTAATAATTAATATGTATTTGTATTTGATACAATATTTGATTTGATACATATTAATTAATTGTCAAATGAGACTTTAACACATGCCATTAATATATGTATTTGTTATTTAATGTAAATAAAAATACATATATAATAATAATCACATTAATTAATTATTTAGATGTTTAAATGTTAAATATCTAGATAATTAAATTATTTCAATATTACATAAATATTATGCAATATGTTTGATTATTATTGGTTACATGTGGCATGATTCTATTAAGCTTGAAGTTTACAAATTGGATTTGTTAACTTAAAGTTTACTATTATTTAATTAGATTAAAAATGACCAAATGACCAAAATACCCTTCACCCCCCTCCAAAGTCGGTTATACTTGCTTTATAAAGTGAGAAAATTTTGTTTTCTCATCTATGGGAATCCATGGCCGAAATCCACCAAAAGAAAAAGCATACAAAATTTTCTTGAAGAATCAAGGAAGAAAGTGAAGAAAATCAAGAAACAATTTAAGGAATTTAGGAGATTTGGATATAATCTTCACAACTTTTAAACTTAGAAAGTTTGTTTCTTGTTCTTGAGTATCTAGACAAGTTCTAGGGTTTCTCCCTTTCTTAGATTTTGGGGCTTTTTGATTTGGATGATGGATTTGGAGGCTAGATGCATGTGTGAAGTTGGATTGGATAATATTATTGTAATATTAGTTAAATTTTGTCATTTGATGACTTGTTGTCATTCTAGAGTGTTATGACCACTCTTGTAACTCCTAGAATTATTCTTGAGTTCTTCATAGGTGGTGGCTTTGGTTGGTGTTAATGTTGATATGATTAATGTTGAGAAAATTGGATTTAAAGCATTAAAAATGACATTTTTGGTTACCAAATCAGATCTAGAATTTATGTGATTTTGGTGATGAAAAGTATGTTCTATAAATGTATTGGATGTGTTTTGGGCATTAGAACAATTTCTAGAAATTATTTCGGAGTTGAAATATGTGAAAATGGTGAAAAACGACATTATTAGGTGAGTTTCGGACTACCGGGTGTTCGCTGTCCAAACAGTGAATTGGTCACTGTTTGGGAAGCCCATGAAATGCCCAAGTACTATTGAGGCCGACCTGGGCAGCCCTCATGTGTATTGGTTTGTCAGTTCGGACAAAAACGTGTTTTATGCCATTTTGCGGAAAAACATTTTCGTAAACGTTTCGCGATGTTTCTAACCTATTTATGTCGTTATTGTTGGGGTTTAGGGCGAAGGGCGCGGCGAAGGGCGCGGCGAAAGCGCTGTTCGTGTGAAATCATAATTTTAAAATTTTTTAAATTACCAAACAAATTATTCAATATCTAATATGAATAATTTATTCATATTTCACCTAAACAAATTTATTCGATATCAAAAAACGAAATAAATAAGATAGAAATTTCGGGAAACTTTTACGAAAAATATTTTCCCGCAAAATGCATTTTTGACCGAACTGAGCACCCAACACTTATAGAGAATGCCCATGTCAGCCCCAATAGTGTTAGGGCAGTTCATGGGCCGCCCGAACAGTGACAAATTCACTGTTTGGACAGCCGTCACCCGGTTGGCTCAAAAGTCACCCGGTAACGCCATTTTTTGCCATTTTCGCTTATTTCAACTCCGAAATAATTTCCTGCAATTGTTCCAACACCCAAAACACATCCAATACATTTATATGACATCAAATTCATCAACATAAACCCTGTTTTTCCAGATCTGATCCAGAACATAAAATTGTCAATTTTCATGCTTTAAATCTAATTTTTCAAGAGTAATCCAATTAATCAAAACACCAATCAAAGTCACCACACATGAACCACCCAAGAACAATTCTAGGCATTACAAGAGTTGTCATAACACTCTATAATGGCAACATATCATCAATTGATAAAATTGGACTAATATTACAATAATATCAACAAAAACACTTCACACATGCATCATCATTTCCATCTCCATCCACCAAAACCAAAAGCCCCAATTTTATGAAACAAAGGAACCCTAGAACTATTCTAACAATTCAAGAAAACAAGAAACTAATTTCCAAGCTTAGGGTTATAGAAAATTACCTTTAATCTCTTGATTTCCTAAGCTTTTTCTTGAATTTTTCTTCATTTTCTTCTTTTTTTTTCATTAAACAAGATTGGAGAGTAAATGAAGAGTGATGTTTTTGGCCATATGCTTCCATTGGAAGCAAAAGAAAAAATTTTCAAATAAAAAAGAGGATGACCGACTTAGGAAGGGTATATTTGTCATTTTGGCAATTTAAATCAATTAAATATAATAAGCTTTAATGTTAGCAAATCAAATTTGCACACATTAGGCTTAATAAAATTATGCTATGTGTTCTAATAATAATTAAACATATTTCATAACATTTATGAAATATGGATATTATTTAACTATTCAAATATTTAACAATTAAATATCTAAATAATTAATTAATATAATTATTATTATATATGTATTTTTATTTACATTAAATAACAAATACATATATTAATGGCATGTGTCAAAATCTCATTTGACGATTAATTAATGTGTATCTAATCGAATTATGTATCAAGTACAAATACACAATAATTATTAAATGACCAAAATCCCATATTGCATGTGTTATCGTTTAACTGCTTAAACGAATCGAATTAACTCATTTAATACGATGAAGTATTATGAATAATCTGTATTATTCATATCGCGTTGCCCAAGTGCTCAACAAGTACACTTCATATTGTGGGACTCTTTAAGTTTAGGTTTATCCGTCACGAAATCCAATTTCGTGTCTATAATTCACCCACTCATGAATTATGACGACCACATATAATCTCGCTAAATTATGCAAGTCGAGGTCATTGCATATGTATAATCTCTTCGTCACAGGCTATCCATATTATACTTGGGATATAGATAAGAACGTCAAATCTGTTTGGTATAATATAGTTGACTTTCAATTTACGATCTCTAAATAACACTCAGAATGAATTTCCGAAGTTATACCACGGCCATGGATTTACTAGATCACAAACACGTGTAGGATGCCTATGCCCTATACACAGTACTGGAAAATTCTATCTTGATACGCACTGGATATCATGAGCATCAGTCCACACCTAACGAACAGACAGAGGTCTGATATAAACAGATCGGTGACATGACTGCCATCAAAGTGTGGAGGATAACTCATATATCCCACTGTGGTATCTCAAGTCGAAGAACCACTACGCTCGCTCAACTCGAGAAGATTCCTATTGACGTTGGTGTACCATCTATTAGGAAATCTTCAGTGATCCGTTCAATGTTTATCAAATAAACCAACATGTCTATATGAGTCTCCCAAGACTCATGGTTCATTGGGATAAACCATCGGACCAAGTCACGATATACGACATGTACTGGTCTCAAGCGGATATTACTAACCGACCCGTGTTAGTAAATCTTGACTAGGAACTTTATTTAAGGACATACAACTTATAGTGACACTTTCCAATGTCAATTACAAACTACGTTATAACTGCGCACTACGTTGTAAATTCTAGGGTCTTTGTCTAATATACCATATCACTAAACCAGATTTAGTTTCAATCTAATCGTAATTATATATCTAATCACATTAGATCAAATATGTGTATAAAAGACAACATATGCTACCATTAAATAAATAATATTATGGAAAATGGAATTGCTCGTATTCATGAATAGGACATAAATACGATCTGGATTGGCACTCCGAGCACCAACCCTAACAGTTATTTGATATCGAATAAATATGTTTAGGTGAAATAAAAATGAATTATTCATATTGGATATTGAATAATTTATTTTGTAACTTTAAAAGTTTTAAAGTTACGATTTCACCCGAACCGCGCACTTCCGCTGCTCCCGCACTAAAACCCCAACAAAAATGGTATCAGAGCAGGTCTGATCATCCATCCATTACATTAGTCATGCTTGATATATGATATATAATCCAATTTTGATGTTTGCACATTGTAGGAGCGAAACGGTGTTTACCGCTATGCCTATGATGCTCGGCGACCACAACACTGTTGGGTTCGCAGCCCGTAGAGAGTACGTATTAGCCCGCAGGGGAGTAAACCGGAGAATAAAGGAGTCACTACCCAGTGTGAACTGGGAAGGATTTAAGGCCGCACTCACCCCTTACAAGGGAAGACCTCAAACAATTGGGTTGGGAATGGTCCCTTACTTATGCCCGTATAATGGACGGGTTCACACAATGGTATAGCCAAGTATTAATGCAATTCATGCATAAAATCGAATAAAAATGTAATAACATACCCAACCAAATGATAATCACAATAATGTAGTTCCAAAAGCACATTAAATTAAGAAATATGAGATGCGATAACAAAAATTGTAATAAACAATCAAAAGTAGGGAAAAGCGTCAATAAATAAATAGCAAACAAAAAGGAGGGTTAATCACGCATATATGAGTATTTCCCGAGTGCCACGTGGAGTTTGTATCCCAAGTACAGACCGCACTACCATCCATTCGGATTCGGCTATGGAATTTACGTCTGAGTTTCCATCCGATATATAGCAAGGGATAATAACATACATAATCATCAATGCAATATAAACGGACATAAAAATAGACATGAAAACATTAACAATGCATATACGTATAATCATCAACATGAGCAAAAAATAATCAAAATAAAAGGCGAAATAATAAAACAACAATAAAAGTGAATAAAAAATAAAAAGGATAAATAACGAAATGCCAAAGAAAGAAAAATGTGACCATAATTTGGCCGTCTTTGATGTAGGACTTTACATACCCGGCTAGACGTATTTCATGTCCAGCCAGGCATGTAGTGTCCAGAACTATAAAAATAAATATGGTAAGGGTGCCATCGGGTTTTACCTTTTAAGTTGCTTTCTCGGAAGTGCGTTAGGCAATCGTCGGAAGGATTGTTGGTTCGCTGGTTGCTGTTTTTGGTTGCTGGTTCGCTAATTTCTGGTTACTAGTTCACGATTTTTTGGCTTGCTATTTACGCTATTTCTGGTCACTATTTGTGCTACTTCTGGTCGCTGTTTGCGCTACTTCTGCTGTTTCAGTTTCTGGTTCCAATGACATCTCGAACATCTTCTGCACCTGGCGCTTCGACAAACCCACTGAACTCATCACTAAAATTTATTGTCGGAGATGGACCCTAGGATCTCCATTTCCATTGAACTTGGCCATGTCAGACATCTTAAACTGGGGAGGCAGATGTTCTTCGAAAGTCATTGCATCATAGTCTAATAGATCTTCATGTTTTCCCTTAATCTTGTGGGTAACTGACTCTACTTGTTCTCTGAGTTTCTGTAACTCTTCCTGAGGCCCGGCTATCCTTCCCGCGACATACTCAATCATGTCATCATCAAAAACATGGATTTCTTCGCTCACCCTATTCGGGGTCTCCTCACGCCTTCCATCATTGTTGTTTTCTGTTCCCACTATGTAGGGTACTGTCATTTGGACACAACGTTGGTCAAAGCTTGTAGTTGCTCGGTATTTTGGTGATGTTGGATTCTAGTTGGTAGTTTTTTTGGGTGGTTGGCTGGTTGTTTGGGTCTCGATTTTCTTGTTGTTTTTTCGGTAATTTTTCTGGTTGTTTTGGTCTCAGTTTTTCTTGTTGTTTTCTCTTCTTTTTCATTCAGTCTCCTAGGGTTTTTTTTCTCTCTATTTGCCGCCACCAGAAGAAGAGAAAGTGTCCCTAGGGTTGCTACCATTTGGAAGAAGAAGAGCCCTCTTTTGTGTCAAGATTTGGTCCATTTTATAATGATTTGAATGGATCTCCAAATATGGAAACAAATCATGTTTATTGGGAAATATATTCTCAAATTATTTTGGGAATAGAATCTCATAAATTTGGTGATGAGTAGATCTCAAATCTTGTTAAATTGGTAAGGATGGGATCCCAAAATCTCATTAAATTGGAAAGTGTTGGTGCTCTCATAACTAATGAGATTTTATCATATTTGGGAAGATTATGCATGGGGTTTTTGGGCTGCATGGGCCGATTGCATTGGCAGAGGGTGGATGGGCCGAAGTTAAAGGGTACAAGGGCCGATTGTATGGGCTGCATGATGGGTCCGAAGCTAAGGTTTGAGGCAGAGGCTGACTGAGCGAATCTGAGGCTGGCTAGTGAGTTCGAATCCGATAAGGTGCTAATTTTGGAGGTTCATTCTGACATTCATTTTTCATAACTTCCATAACTTTTCAAGTAGTGCCTCCATACGAGGCTCATCATCGGGCTCATGTAAAAATACAGTGTCTACAGTCGCCCCCACTTTGATTGGGCTTATGCAGTGTGTGAAAGTGACAACCCTATCAAAGTCATGCATGTATTTTTACTTACCTGGTTCGTTGGCCATTGCCGGACTTACCTATTATTTCGCTACTTTTACGAGATGCTTTGATCTATGGGATTCATTTCTGAACTGAGTTGGTGAGGTGCTTCGACCTCTGGGATTCATTCCCGAACCATACCGGGTGTGAGATGCTTCGATCTCTGGGATTCATTCCCGAACTGTACTGGGTGTGAGATGCTTCGATCTCTGGGATTCATTCCCGAACTGAGTTGAGTTGATGTTGAGGTGCTTCGACCTCTGGGATTCATTCTTAAATCATGTTGGGTGTCAGATGCTTCGATCTTTGGGATTCATTCCCGAACTGAGTTGAGTTGATGGGGATGTGCTTTGACCCCTGGGATTCATTCCCGAACCATGCTGGGTGTGAGATGCTTCGATCTATTGGATACATTCCCGAACTGAGTTGAGTTGATGGCGAGGTGCTTCGACCCCTGGGATTCATTCTTGAACCATGCTGGGTGTGAGATACTTCGATCTCTGGGATTCATTCCCGAACTAAGTTGAGTTGATGGCGAGGTGCTTCGACCCCTAGGATTCATTCCCGAACCATGCTGGGTGTGAGATGCTTCGATCTCTGGGATTCATTTCTGAACTGTTGATAATGTGGGCCTCGACCCTGAGATTTATTCTCGAATTTGCTGATAATGTGGGCCTCGACCCTAGGATTTCATCATGAACTGTTGATGTGAGCGCCCTCAACTCCCGATGATCATAGCTGATTCCTCCTGATATATCGGCCCTCATGATTGATGCTGATAATGCGGGCCTCGACCTAGGATTTCTTCCTGAACTGTTGATAATGTGGGCCTCGACCCTGAGATTCATTCCCGAATCTGCTGATAATGTGGGCCTCGACCCTATGATTTCTTCCTGAACTGTTGATAATGTGGGCCTCGACCCTGAGATTCATTCATGAATCTGCTGATAATTTGGGCCTCGACCCTAGGATTTCTTCCTGAACTGTTGATAATGTGGGCATCAACCCTGATCCGTCCTCATTCTCGAGGCTCTTTGCTCGTCCTCATTCCCGAAGTTGTTCTCCATTCTCGGAGTTCCTCTCCATTCTTGGAGTTCTTCATCCTCATTCCCGAGGTTACTCTATTCCTCTCTATTCTCGGAGTTCTTCTCCATTCTTAGAGTTGGTTCTCTATTCTCGGAGTTCCTCTCTATTCCCGGAGTTCTTCGTCCTCATTCACGAGGTTGCTCTATTCCTCTCCATTCTCGGAGTTCTTCTCCATTCTTGGAGTTGCTTCTCCATTCTTGGAGTTGTTCATCCTTATTCCCGAGGTTGCTCTCCATTTCTTGGAGTTGCTCGTCTTCACTGCTTTTTCTTCAAAGCCTGCGAATACAAAACAAAAATTGTGTGTATGCGACATGTGTGCATGTATGCATGGATGCATTCCCTATCCCGATGGGGTTTCTTTGTCCTATTGGCTTGATGTCATCATTGGTTAGGCCTTCCTTGCGCTAGAGGGTTTTCTTCACCCATTTAGGAATCCTCTTGGCCCTGGTGTCCCTTTTCCTACAAAAAGCTTTGGTCGCCCCCTTGGCCTGCTTACAGTTTCCTTCTGCCAATTCTCCTTCAGTGATTGTTCAGTTCTCTTTGGTATCATGGCTCACGATCCCGTTGTGTCGCTTATTCGTGGGATGGTAGAATGGTCATCCCCAGACCTGGCTCAGTTTTCTGCTCTTCGCTACCTATATCGGGTCAATGTGGATTACGCCTTTTTGAAAGTGGCCTCATGTCTTCCGATTCCCCGATTTCGAAACATGCTCTCTCCCCGAGGAGTTTGCTGCCATTCTCAGCTTGCAATTTTCTCCTACTACCCTTCTCGGATGCTGAAAATCATGTCTTCCGATTCTCAAAGCTTTCATTTGTTGTTGATACTGCCTCGTGCTTAATCTATTAAGTTACATGTATCTTCCAGGATGGAGGTGGGGTCCCGTCCCTGGAGGAGTGTAGTATTATTCTGTATCTTGGCCTAATACCTCTTAGTGGGTTATGATAGTGTGAGAGGCGACTATCGTTTATTGCACATCATCGAGGGAATCTGATGTGGTTATGATCCCTCCCCCGTTATCTTGGCCGAGACACTTCATGGTCTAGACAGGATAAAACACCATCCTCTAAGACGGTTTCCCGGGAGTCCCCTTATTTTACAGGTTCGTTCTATCTTTTGCTTAAGCTGTCCTTTCGGATTTTTAACTTAGCAGATTACTCTATCTGCCTGAGTCGCCTTTTCAGGTTTTTAACTCAGCGAGCTAATTTTTTTCAGATCTGTCCTCATTCTCGAGGTTCTTTGCTCGTCCTCATTCTCGAGGTTGTTCTCCATTCTTGGAGTAGCTCGTCCTCATTCTCGAGGTTCCTCTCTATTCTTAGAGTTCTTCTCCTAGATCTCCTGACTTTGGTCCAGCATCTAAGAAACAAACAGACGTGATTTGTAATTACTTGACTCTCATCTTTCCCGGCTAGCTGGGATTTATGCAATCTATGAACATCTTGAACATTTGGTTCAATAAAGGCGTTTGCATTACTACATAGTACATATGTAGGAAATACTTAACTACATTGCAATGATACCCCTGTCGCTAACTGTTCCTCACAGATTTTACAATTAACCATTTTTCTTGCTCACTCATGCTCTATATTTTGCTTGGGATGTCCTTTGCGGATTTTCAACCCAACGAGCCTTTCCTTTTTTCTCTCTTTTTTTTATGCAAAGTATTGCTTCAGCTTGTCCACGTTGATGGGCTCAGTGAACTCATTCCATTCCAAATCTTACAGTCTCACTGCCTCGTTCCCCATCACCTTTTTGACTAGGTAGGGCCCTTCCTAATTGGGCCTGAACTTTCCCCTTGGGTCTCCATTATCAGTAGCTTCGACTGCTTGAGCACTAAATCACCTTCTCTGATATTAGTGGGACACACTTTCTTGTTGAACGCCCTGGCCAACATTTTCCGGTATAGCTGCATGTGGTGTAATGTCTTTATCCTTTTCTCATCCAGTAATGCTAGCTAGTCGAACCTCTGCGAGACCCATTCCTGCTCAGGAAATCCTGCCTCTGCTAGTACCCGCATTGATTGTATCTCTATTTCCACTGGTAACACTGCCTCCATCCCATAAACCAAAGCATAGGGTGTGGCTCTCATTGCCGTTCTCACCGAAGTTCTATACCTCCACAGGGCGTACGGCAGTTTGTCAGCCCAATCTTTATAACTTTCTGTCATCTTAGCTAGTATTTTCTTTATGGTTTTGTTGGCCGCCTCCACCGCCCCATTAGCCTGTGGCCTATAAGGTGATGATTTGTGATGCCCTATCCCGTACTTCTGCAACATCGCCTTTGTTTCTCCCTGAAATTGGACTCCATTGTTCGTCACTATGTGATGTGGCATTCCGTATCGACATATTATATTACGGGCTATGAACTTGTCCATATGCTTCGCCGTAACATTACGAAATGACTCGGCCTCCACCCATTTCGAAAAATAGTCTACCACCTCTATTATGAAGCGGTGTCTATTTGATGCATGTTGCCTGATTTATCCAATCATGTCAATACCCCATGCTGAGAAAGGCCATGGTTCTGACAGTCCGTGCAATTCCGTAGGTGGTAGATGGTTCAAGTTGCTGTGTCCCTGACAATCATGACAGTGCTTCACCAGCTTTGTGCAATCAACTTCCATGGTCGACCAGTAAAATCCATGTCTCACTAACTTGCGAGACAAATTCAATCCATTCATGTGCGGTCCATATGCTCCAGCGTGCACCTCTTTCATCACATTCTGAGCCTATTCTTTTCTTAAACATTTTAGTTGGACGCCATTGGCTTGTCTCTTGTATAGCTCTTCCTTCAAACTCACATACTGGGAAGCCAATTTCTGAATGGCTATTATGTCTTTCTTGTCGGCTCCTTCTGGGAATTCTCCATGTTCTAGATACTGCAGAATGTCGTAGTACCACGGCTTCCCATCGTCGACTTCTACTTCCAAGATTCTCTCTATCTCATAATTGGGTCTGCTAGCTGTTGTCAGCACAAGAGGTCTCATTACCAGCTTTTCTGGGTTTTCCCAAATTGCAGCTAGAGTGGCTAGTGCGTCTTCCATTTAGTTCTCTTCTCGTGGCAAGTACTGGAATTTACAGTCGGGGATAGCCTGTGCCAACTTCCTGAGATGGATTAGGTAGGGTCTCAACCGGTCTTCCTTCAATTCCCATTCCCCTCACATCTGTCGAACTACCAACATCGAGTCTCCATAAACTTCTACGTCCCTAGCTTCTAGGGCTATTAGTGCTTTCAGTCTAAAGACACATGCTTCATATTCGGCCATGTTGTTGGTTACTCCGAACATCAACCTTTTGGCCATAGGTAGGGTTTCTCCTTCGGGGGTTACTATCACAATGCCTATTCTAGCTCCTTTGTAATTCACCGCCCCGTCGAAATACATTTTCCACCCCTGAACCGTAATGGCTTGGACATCCTCATCTGGGAATTCGAACTTATACTGGTCTCCTTTTATGGGTTGTAATGCCAAGAATTCCTCTACGACTCTCCCTTTGACTACCTTAGAGGTGAGGTATTCTATATCAAACTCCGTCAGCAACACCAACCATCTACCTAACTTCCCTATCAGTGAGGGTACTGACTACAAATAATTTAGGGGATTCTCTTTTGCTACCACTTGTATCTTAAATGATTGGAAGAAATGACGTAACTTTCGGGAAGCTCATATCACCGCCAAACAAATCTTTTCCACCTCTTGATAGCGTGCTTCATATGGAAACATCTTCTTACTGAGGTAGTAGAATGAATGTTCCACCCCTGTCTCATATGCCTGTACCATCATCGCGCCCAGCGCTTCAGGTTCTATGGCCAAATACAACACTAAGGGTTTGCCCGGCCTTGGAGGTTTCAGGACGGGCGGTTTAACCAAGTATTCCTTGAATTTGTCAAAAGCTTCTTGACATTGCCTATTCCACTCCACAAGCTGGTCCTTCCTCAATAGCTTAAAGATGGGCTCACATACTAATGTTAGTTTGGCAATGAATCGACTGATATACTGGATTTTCCCGAGAAAAGCTCTAACTTCCTTTTCTGTCTTCGGTGCGGGCATCTCGATAATTTCCTTGATCTTTTCAGGATCCACTTCTATCCCTCCCATTCCTACCGTATGTCCTAACAACTTTCCGGATGTTACCCCAAACACAAACTTCTTGGGGTTGAGTCGGAGGTTGTACTTATCGACTCTTTGAAGGAATTTCTCCAGTTCTTGTATATGTCTGGCCCTCATCTCTAATTTAACAATCATGTCATCCACGTATACCTCAATCTCATTATGCATCAAGTCATGGAATAATGTAGTGGCCATTCGTTGATTAGTGGCTCCTGCATTCTTAAGTCCAAACGGTATCACCTTGTAACAATATGTACCCCACTCAGTGACGAAGGCAGTCTTATACTTGTCTTCTTCGGCCATGAAGACCTGGTTATATCCTGAGAATGCATCCGCGAACGAGTACATATCAGATAAAGCTGCGCTATCAACCAACACGTCTATAAGAGGTATGGGAAAATCATCTTTTGGGAAAGCTTTGTTGAGGTCCCTATAATCCACACATATTCTGACCTTTCCATCCTTCTTCGGTACTGGCACAATATTGGCTAACCACTAGGGGTACTTCACCACTTCTAAGAACCCCACATCTATCTGCTTCTTGACTTCTTCCCTAACCTTTTCGGCCCATTCTCACCTCATTCTTCGGAGCTTCTGCTTTACTGGTCTCATGTTCGGATAAGTTGGTATCATGTGCTGGGCAATACCCCTGTCTACTCATGGCATGTCTTCATAGGACCAGGTGAATACTTTTGCAAATTTTATTAATATTCTCTCTAATTCTTTCCGCTCATCAGAGGTAACCTCACTTGCAATTGAAATTTCCTTGGGGTTTTCACATGTACCAAGATTAAATGCATTTGTCTTTGTTGAGTCAATGTCAAATATGCTAATGTCATGCATGTTATGATGCGAACTAACAGGAAAAGACTCGAACAAGTAAGCAAAATCAATGCCTTTATTATTAATAAATGTAGGATTACAATCAAATAAGTCAGGAAATTAAACATCTTTGTAATCTGCAATCTTGTCTTCTTTCGTCTTCTCGCTTTCTTCCAGTGTCAAATTCTCCAACTACAGTAGTTCTTCTTCCCATTTATCTTCCTATTTCGCAACTTCCTCTGCCATTGGTTCTTTGCCCATCACATCTTTGACTATCTCGAATCCTGATACTATGATCTCATTGACTTCTACGGGTTCAGGCTCTCCTTGATACCTTGTGGCTTTCACAAAGTATTCCATCAGCTTCATCCTTTTTTTCTTGGTCTTCAGCTCATTCCCATCGGATTCATACCCCAATCCTCTCTTAGTGACCTGTCCATTGAAATCTGGCAGTGCTCTTATTCCCCGGCCTCTAGCACTCAAACATGTGCCCGGCTCATATTTCATTCTTTCCATGATTCTAGACACTTTAGGGTCCACCCATTCTTCGAAGTTTGTCGCCACTTGGAACCTTGTGAAAGACTGTATGTCTAAAGCAGCCATAATATTGTCTACTTCGGCCTTGATGGTGACGACTTCCCCTCTATGCGGGAAATTAATAACCTGGTGCAAAGTGGATGGCACGCCCTTAAGTCTATGAAACCATGGCCTCCCTAATAACAGGGCAAATATAGCTGGGATATCAAGCATCGTGAACTCAACCTCGTCTTCTATCGGGCCCACTTTAACTATTGTGACGAAAGTACCTTCGACTCCCCGTTTGCTATCATCATATGCTTTGATAGTCATGCTGAAGAGGCTTAAATCTATTGTCTGCATACCCAACCTTGATAGAATCTTCAATTGGCACACATTGATAGATGAGCCATCATCCACCATCACACAAGATGTCTTCTTGCCTCTTACTTTCGCTTTTATGAATAGCGGCTTGTTGTGATTCCTCCCCTCCATCGAGAGCTCTTCTTCAGAGAATGTTATCATCTGCCTATCTTCTTTCTGTACTGACCTTACGAATATTACCGGGTTTGCATCTTCATATACCATTATCTTGCTTAGAGCTTCTACCATGGCACGTCTGTGCTCTTGAGAGGCGCATAATAACTCCCATATGCTCACTCGTGCCCGTGTCTTCTTCAATTGACACAACACAGTATCCCCATCGATGTAATTCATATTCTCTGTCACCTCTCGGCCTTCTTTTAGCACTTCTTTACCTTTCTCTGTTACATCACTGTAAAAACATCCACTACGAGTCATCCCATTTACCTCTTCTTCGTCACTGCTTGAGAAGTTTTCCCAAAAATCTCTCCCCTACTCTGTTTCATCTTCACTGCTATTATCCCATATCCCCATGCAAGAAGCTTGGTGGTTGAGAGTTTGAAGGACAAAGCTTTCGGGCAGGCCGGAGTTGATCATGTAGGTGGGTGGTGGAACGGAGTGGTAGTTGGGTAGAGGGTTTCCGTGTGTGTTGGGTTGTTCTTTTTCTGGGTCGGATATCTTATGGGTGTCAATGAGGTCTTGGATCTCATGCATGAGGCGGGCATAATTGTCAGTTTCATGGCTTTTTTGCTGATGGTAGTGACAGTATAGGTTTAGGTCGAGGTGGTGTGGCACATGATTTGGAAGTAGTTTAGGTTCTAAGGGTTTTAGGAGTCCTTGTCTCTTCAGCTTTTCAAACACCTTTTACAAAGGTCTACCAAAATTGGAGAATTGCCTGTTTTTTATGGCGGTGACCTCAGTAGGAGCAAGCTTGGTCCCTGAAGGCCCCCAATGGTCTTTCTATTCTAGCCGTAAAACTTTCTGTTCTCGGCTTCCTCTTCCTCGATATCCATGACAGTTTCTCTTAACTGTCGAAAGTCGCTAATCATTGAGGTCATCCTTCTCAGCTTGTTATAAATTGAGGGCTTGATGCCCTTAATGATCATCTTAATCTGGTCATTCTCCGAGGGCCGTGTCTGCATCTTCAAGAGCTGGCTTCTCCAACGATCCACATAATCTTTAAAGCTCTCTTCTGGCTTTTGTTTTTCACAACTTCCGTAACTTTTTAGGTAGTGCCTCCATACGAGGCTCATCATCGGGCTCATGCAAAAATGCAGTGTCTACACACATGCATGTAATTTAGATGTTTCTTGACTTTTCGGTTCTACGCTAACGGGAAACGTAACAGAAATTCAATGGTTAAGTTAAGTTATGTTTTCTAAGGTAGAATTGAACTGTTTAGAAATTGATAAAGATTTAACTATGTATTTGATATAGAGACAGTAAAGTGATATGTATTGGATGCATGTTTCTTGGTCCGTCTTGTCAATACGGTTTATGGGTATCTTTCTATGGCTGCATCCGAGAAAGTGCCAAAGAAGTGAGGGTGTAGTTGATAGAATTCTATCCATGCCGGATGTTTATTCGATACTAGACAAATTCAAGTGAAAGTGGAAATCCTGAACGTGCCAAAGCTGTCAGGACTACATCGGTAGCTTGAGTTTGTCATTGGCAAGTGAAGCCTTGATACGCCTCCTTGTGAACGTGCCAAAGTTGTTATAACAAGAAATGGCCAGGACCAAAATCAGGAGTCATAGTGAGTGTGATTGACAATGATTTGTCTACCTAATGAATATACATAGGCGAGATCGTGCCAAAGTTGTGAGTCGAAATAGATTCATGGGGTCCATTTCTCACTATGGAATTCGATTTAATTATTGAATTCCCGTTTTTCGTTGGGGATTACGATATTACGTAAAGTAGTGGGAGACACTGCTGGGTTAAAAATCCATAACTAAAGCAGTGTGTAATATTATGGAAATTGCCGTTTGTGTGTTTTCTTATTCTATATTGTTGATATATTTTAAACTTCTAATCCACTGCATGCATATTTTTTGAATATGTTTTCTGACTTCTCTTATAGTATCGTATTTCTAGAATAGGTTCTAGAATGTTAGTAGACTTGGATATTGTTAGATTAGTCTAAACCATCGGGAACTATTCTTCCGATTTTCTTGAAAATCAAGATGGTTAGTGACTTAGTTATTAAGTCACGATAAGTAATCTAAATAGATATTTGTTTTAGGATATAATTTTCTAGAGATAATATTTTCTTGTGCGGTAAGAATTGACGTGAATTAGTTCATGTCTCGAGATTCTTGACTAGCATTAAGAAAACTCAATTAGGTATTTGTTTATCTTATAATGACGTTTCTTGGCTTTAGTGACTTTAAGAAGTCGCGTGTTTGACACAGTTTCCTAATCAATTATTTTACAATTGTTGTGAATAATTGAAGGCAAATTATAGAGCTTAATAAATGAGATGTGTATAGTTGTGTGTTGAGAATATCGATTCTCATAATAGGACAACTATAAGTATTGGATACCAAATCTCCCGTCTAGTTATTTAAAATAGTATTTAATGATTTTTTTGATATTTGATATCAGAACTTGCGACTATTGGATAGTTACTTGTTCTTTATAAATAATTTTTATATATTTTAATATGACTAGTAGTGTCATTGATGAAGAGATAAACATTAAGAAAAATATTTGGTTAACTAAATAACTTAGAACATTGTTTTATGATATTTTATTACATAAGTATTAAATGTTTATTCTGTATGTAAAGGATGGTCTGATACAAGATCACATCATATATCCTTAATCCATTTAATGAATATTGTATTCAGGATGTGATTAAATCTCATTTAACCAATGATCGTCATTGGATCACAGATTTATTAAACTAATACATTGGATGTATGTAGTTTAATGAATTATAAATTGCCTTGGATAGTTTTCTTTACTTCGTAACTTAGTTAATGAGTTACCATGACTTAGTTGCGTGTTTCTAAAAGAATATATATTGAACGTCTTGAATGGTTCGAGAACTTTCAATATGTTTCTGATGAAACGCAGGTAGAATATTTTGAATGGTTCAAAAATATTCTATTTGAATGTTGTGAAAACTATATTTTTTAAAAATTCATCGTGAGTCTTTGAATTATTCAAGGATGTTTGATATGATCAAACATATGAATTTATGGCAATTAGTTCTAAAGTTATTTAATGAATGTGATTCTTACTCAATATGATTCTTTTACGATTCCATCGTGATGGAATTGATCAGTGGGAGAAATTGAATCTTATATGATCTGATTCATTTGATATTGAGTGTTACCGAATTAGTTTTCAATACTCTTGGGGATATGCTCCAGTAACACTAATTCATCTTTTTAATTAAGGTTCCATTAGTTTCTACAGTTACGTATATGATATGTACAAGTAGAAAATTCGAATCTTGAAAAGTTTGAGATTTGAATATTTCTATTGTATAATTGTTATATAATTGAAAAGTACTTCCGCATCGGAGGTACAAGTAAAAGTTTATCATTTGTTCTATTTAATAGAATATTGTATTCTATTTGATAGAATATCTTTTCGACGATCTCGAGTAATAAAATTATTTTTATTACTTGGTGTGTAACATCGGATGTTGACCAATGTAGAAAAGACTTGACTTAATGAAGTAAAATGTTAAAGTGATAAACTATAAATGGAACCACATAATTAATAAGATGAAAAGGCCCTTAGACAGTTTCCATATAAGTCCAATAGGATGTTAGAATCATTTGCCAAGTATTTGATACTTAATGGTTATGTTGTTTTCTTATCGAAGAAAATTATCCTATAACTTATAGTGGGAGCGATCTTTGATATCGATTTCAGAAGTTAGCATTAAACCATAGATATAAGATTGTTCATAGCTTACTACGATCAAATTTTGAACTTGATTGAGCTTTCGTTATGAATCATTCATAAAATATGCAAATTATTTGCGCATCAAAAGCAAAGTGAGCTTATTAAAGGTTTGAAATTTATAGTATGACAGTTAGAAAAGTTATATTTAGCAATCTATTGTAGATTCTGAGAAAACTTGTCTCTAGTCGCACTAATTGAACGATTAAAGATCTGTTGGTTAATGTTGATATTAAACTATGTATTTTAGCTAAAGAATGCAAAGTGGCGTTCCTGAATGGTTTCTTCGAATAAGAGATCCATTGTGGTTTCTTTGTTTGAAGAGTTCGTTCTGGAATGGCCCTGGAGTTTGTATTCTGTTAAGATCACAGTTTGATATACCAGCTTATAGAGCCTATTGTAGACTCAGATGAGCTTTCTGAAAATCCGTGTTCTCTAATTTTGATACAGTCAGATTGTCTGATTTTATCAAAGCATAAAGAATACAAATATGATAGTGGGGTCAGTGGGAGCATACAAATTTATTTCTAGTGTTATATATCCTAACGACATTATCATTATTAATGTAATAATGAAATTTTTGTGAGGTAAAAGGTTTACCTAAGTCTTCTTTTCTCTATGAAAGTAGTGGGAGTAGTCTTTGTTATATTCGATATAAAGTTTTATATGTGATATAAAACAAGAGACTTGTGAGATACTCTCATTAGTCGTGCATTAGATATGATCTAATAAAGGACACATCAAGACTATCAGTGTGACAGTTAGTATAACTGTTTTACAGTTAGTGTGTCTCTTGTATATAGTATTTATCTTTCGTGAAGGATTAGAATATCTAATCAATCTTATGCATTATAGGATGATGGCATAATAAATATTATATTATGTGCGATTATAGATATCAATTTAATCATAATTGTTATGAGTTATTTTGATACCCTGGAGACCATAGGATGGGTCTTGAAACATGTTCTTTGTTATCTTTGGGATATTAAGAACGAGTTTCTTATTCATGGAGAATATAATCCGCAACCATTAGGGTCAGATTAGTTTTGAGTCTAATTATGACATTAGATGATCTATGTCATATAAAGCCAGAAAAGATGCAGTGGGAGTGTCATTGTTGATTCTACTGTATTAGTGGAATTAGTTGTAACTTATGAAGTATTGACTTATGAAGTTACATAGTGACCTTATAGATTAGAAGTTTTGATATTAGTGTTGTGTTTGCGGTTGTTTCATAATATTTGGATTTGATCTCTAAATATATCGACAACTCAGTAGCTGTAGCACAATATTGATGTCGCATATGAGTCATATTGATGTATAACTTAGGTTATACAAAATATGAATGATGATGGTTAAGGGAAACGATTGGGTTTGTTGGACAAACTCAATTTGTTATAGCGGCATTACTTGTTGTTGGCTACCTTTTGAGTGCTAGGTGAGCTCTTGAGGGCCATGAGTATGTGATACACATTTAGATGTGTATATGATACCGTGGATTAGCACTAGAGCAAGTGGGAGAAATTATTAGGGTTGGTGCTCGGAGTGCCAATCCGGATCGTATTCATATCCGATTTATGAATACGAACAATTCGATTTTCCATAATATTACTTATTTAATGGTAGCACCTCTTGTCTTTTATATACATATTCGATCTAATTACGATTAGATATCTAATTACAATTAGATTGAAACTAAATTTGTTTTAGTGATACATGTATATTAGACAAATACCCTAGGATTTACAACGTAATGCGCAGTTACAACGTAGTTTGTAATTGACATTGGGAAGCGACATTAGAAGTTGTATATCCTCAAATAAAGTTCCTGGTCAAGATTTAATAACACAGGTCGGTTAGTAAAATTCGCTGAGACCAGTACATGTCGTATATCGTGACTTGGTCTGATGGTTTATCCCAATGAACCATGAGTCTCGGGAGACTCGTATAGACATGTAAGTGTTTATTTGATAAACACTGAACGACTCACTGAAGTTTTCCTAATAGATGGTACACCAACGTCAATAGGAATCTTCTCGAGTTGAGAAGACATAGTAGTCCTTCGACTTGAGATACCACTGTGGATATATGAGTTATCCTCCACACTTCGATGGCAGTCACGTCACCGATCTATTTAGATCAGACCTCCACCTGTTCATTGGGTGTGGACTGATGCTCATGATATCCAGTGCGTATCAAGATAGAATCTGTCAGTCCTGTGTAGAGGGCATAGGTATCAGAAACATGTTTGCGATCAAGTAAATCCATGGCCGTGGTATAACTTCGGAAGAGAGTTTCGAGTGTTATTTAGAGATCGTAAATTTAAAAGTCGACTATATTATACCTTAGGGATTTGAAGTTCTTATCTATATCCCCGGGATAATATTGATAGCCTGTGACTGAGGGATTATACGTATGCAATGACCTCGACTTGCATAGTTTAGCGAGATTATCTGTGGTCGTCATAATTCATGAGTGAGTGGACTATGGACCCGAAATTGAATTCTTTGACGGATAAACCTAAACTTAGAGAGTCTCACAATATGAAGTGTACTCGTTGAGCACTTGGACAACGCGTTATGAATAATACAGATTATTCATAATACTTCACCGAATTAAATGAGTTAATTCGAATCGTTTAAATGGTTAAACGAAAATACATGCATTAGAGACATTTCGGTCAACTAATAATTAATATGTATTTATATTTGATACAAGATTTGATTTAATACATATTAATTAATTATCAAATGAGACTTTGACACATGCCATTAATATATGTATTTTTTATTTAATGTAAATAAAAATACATATATAATAATAATCACATTAATTAATTATTTATATGTTTAAATGTTAAATATCTAGATAATTAAATTATTGCAATATTACATAAATGTTATGCAATATGTTTTATTATTATTGGTTACATGTGGCATGATTCTATTAAGCTTGAAGTTTACAAATTGGATTTGTTAACTTAAAGCTTATTATTTTTTAATTAGATTAAAAATGACCAAATGACCAAAATACCATTCACCCCCTCCAAAGTCGGTTATACTTGCTTTATAAAGTGAGAAATTTTTTTTTTCTCATCTAAGGGAAGCCATGGCCAAAATCCACCAAAAGAAAAAGCACCCAAATTTTTCTTGAAGAATCAACGAAGAAAGTGAAGAAAATCAAGAAAAAGTTTAAGGAATTTAGGAGATTTGGAGGTAATCTTCACAACTCTTAAACTTAGAAAGTTTATTTTTTTTCTTGAGTATCTAGACAAGTTCTAGGGTTTCTTCCTTTCTTATATTTTGGGCATTTATGAATTGGAGGATGGATTTGGAGGTTAGATGCATGTGTGAAGTTTGATTGGATAATATTATTGTAATATTAGTTCAATTTTGTCATTTGATGACTTGTTTCCATTCTAGAGTGTTATGACCACTCTTGTAACTCCTATAATTGTTCTTGAGTTCTTCATAGGTGGTGGCTTTGGTTGGTGTTAATGTTGATATGATTAATGTTGAGAAAATTGGATTTTATGCATGAAAAATGACATTTTTGGTTACCAAATCTGATCTGGAATTCATGTGATTTTGGTGATGAAAAGTATGTTGTATAAATGTATTGGATGTGTTTTGGGCATTGGAACAATTACCGGAAATTATTTCGGAGTTGAAATATATGAAAACGATGAAAAACGGCGTTACAGAGTGAGTTTCGGGATTACTGGGTGTCCGCTTATTATTTTTTAATTAGATTAAAAATGACCAAATGACCAAAATACCATTCACCCCCTCCAAAGTCGGTTATACTTGCTTTATAAAGTGAGAAAAAATTTTTTTTCTCATCTAAGGGAAGCCATGGCCAAAATCCACCAAAAGAAAAAGCACCCAAATTTTTCTTGAAGAATCAACGAAGAAAGTGAAGAAAATCAAGAAAAAGTTTAAGGAATTTAGGAGATTTGGAGGTAATCTTCACAACTCTTAAACTTAGAAAGTTTATTTTTTTTTCCTTGAGTATCTAGACAAGTTCTAGGGTTTCTTCCTTTCTTAGATTTTAGGCCTTTATGAATTGGAGGATGGATTTGGAGGCTAGATGCATGTGTGAAGTTGGATTGGATAATATTATTGTAATATTAGTTTAATTTTATCATTTGATGAATTGTTGCCATTCTAGAGTGTTATGACCACTCTTGTAACTCCTAGAATTGATCTTGATTTCTTTATAGGTGGTGGCTTTGGTTGGTGTTAATGTTGATATGATTAATGTTGAGAAAATTAGATATAAAGCATGAAAAATGACATTTTTGGTTACCAAATCAGATCTGGAATTTATGTGACTTTGGTGATGAAAAGTGTTTATAAATGTATTGGATGTTTTTTGGGTATTGGAACAATTTCCAAAATTATTTCGAAGTTGAAATATGCGAAAACGGCGAAAACGGCGTTACCACCGGGTGAGTTTCGGGCTTACCGGGTGTACGCTATCCAAAAAGTGAATTAGTCACTGTTTGGGTAGCCCATGAACTGCCCAAGTACTATTGGAACTGACCTGGGCAGCCCGCATGTGTATTGGTTGGTCGGTTCGGACAAAAATGTGTTTTATGTCATTTTGCGGAAAAATATTTTTCGTAAATATTTCGCGATGTTTCTAACCTATTTATGTTGTTATTTTATATTGAATAAATATTTTTAGGTGAAATACAAATGAATTATTCATATTGGATATTGAATAATTTATTTGGTAACTTTAAAAGTTTTAAAGTTACGATTTCACCCGAACTGCGGGCTTCCGCTGCTTCCGCGCTAAAACCCCAAAAAAATGGTATCAGAGCATGTCTGATCCTTCATCCATTACATTAGTCATGCTTGATATATGATATATAATCCAATTTTGATGTTTGCACATGCATGTAATTTAGATGTTTCTGTTGGGGCAGTTGTGGAACCCCTAGGGTCGGATCGGTGTCCCCGGCAGCGGAAATGGGTCTAACCTGGATATCAAGTATGGATGTAATTTTAAATCATTTTATGAAATACTATATTCCATTACAAGTGTATAGGAAAAACCGGGACTGAAATGGAGTCCGGAAGCTCCCGAACGAAGGAAAACAAATTCAGTGCGCGCGAAGGGTGCCACGCGCGTCTGCCACACGCGCTACAGTGCGCACGGCACTGTAGCACGCAGCCCCTTCTTTTTTTTTTATTTCACTTGTTAAGCACTGGATATGAAACCCTCTGGTTGTTCCATATAGATATCTCTTCAAGGAATCCATTTAGGAAAGCGGTTTTCACATCCATCTGCCATATCTCATAGTCGTGATATGCAGCAATGGCCTAAAAGAATCCTAATGGATTTTAGCATGGCCACTGGTGAAAAAGTTTCCTCACAGTCAATCCCAGGACGTTGAGTGTAACCTTTCGCTACCAGTCAGGCCTTAAAGGTTTCCACATTTCCATCGGGCCCTCGCTTCCTTTTGTAAACCCATTTACAACCAATAGGTTTAACTCCTTCATGAAGTTCAACTAAGTCCCAGACTTGATTGGCATGCATTGAATCCATTTCAGATTTCATGGCTTCCTACCATTTTCCCGAATCGATATCCAATATCGCTTCCTTATACGTAGTCGGATCTGTTTCCTCCAAGAGGAGAACATCAAGGCTCACATTAGATGTTAAAAATAGTCTCTCATGAGGCCTTGATATTCTATTCGACTTACGTAGAACCTGTGTTGTAGATCCTTCACCTAGTTGGATCTCTGGTTCCATCTCAGGTTCCTTAATGTTGGGATCAAACTCATCAAGTTTAATCTCTTTACAATTCCCACTTTCTCTCAAAAATTGCTTTTCAAGAAAATTCGCAAAGTGAAAAACAAATACATTTCGTTGTTCGGAATCGTAGAATTGATATCCCATGGAATTATCAGGATATCCAACGAACCTATATTTATACCCCTGGGTGCTAGTTTATCCCGCTGCATAATTCTAACGTATGCAGGACAACCCCAAATCTTTAAATGCTTAAGACTTGGATTTCTACCAAACCATATCTGATAGGGGGTCATAGAAACAGCTTTCGATGGAACCCTATTAAGTATGTAGGCAGCAGTTTGTAAAGCGTAACCCCAAAGGAAATAAGGAAGATCTATATAGCTCATCATGGATCACACCATATCCAATAAAGTACGATTTCTACGCTCAGACACTCCATTGTGTTGAGGTGTTCCTGGTGGGCTATATTGGGCGAGAATTCCATTCTCCTTAAATAATTTTTGAATTCTTCACTCATGTATTCACTGCCTCGATCTGATCTAAGGCATTTGATAAATTTACTGGTTTGTTTTTCTACTTCGTTTCAGAATATTTTGAACTTGTTAAATGTTTCCGATTTATGTTTCATCAAATAGACATATCCATATCTAGACTTGTCATATGTGAAAGTCACAAAGTATGTGGAACCATCAAGAGCGGCATGATTTAATGGACCACACACATCACTATGTATTAGCTCCAGTAAATCTCCAGCACGGTGTCGAACACCTTGAAATAGGGCATTTGTCATCTTTCCTTGGATATATGACTCATAAATTGGATAAGGATCTAACGTAAGATTTTCAATCAAACCATCCTTCACCAATTTTGATAGACGTCTAACACCTATATGGCCCAATCTCATATGCCATAATTCAGTATTATTTAGTTCAGACTTCTTACTTGTATTTTTCTCTATATTAAAGACATCTCTACATGTTTCCAAAACATAATGACCGTTTAATAAAGAACATTAATATTTTAATAAATTTTCTTTATCATACAAACATAAAGTTTCATCCTTAATGTTTATTTTATATCCCTCTTTATCTAATATAGGCAGTGATATTATTTGTCTGATAAGTGAGGGAATATAATAACAGTCATGTAAATCTAATATACATCCATTTGGAAGATCTAGAACAACAGTTCCTATGGCCTTGACATCCAATGTCTCGCCATTGCCAACTCTAAGCTGGATCTCTCATTTATTCAGCCTTGTTTAACCCTCATTTCCTGCAGGGAATTGCAAATATGAGTGGGACTGCCAGTGCCTAACACCCATCCACTATTTGCATCTAAGGCTAATGATATGTCAATAATTGGAAAAATACAAAGCGTACTTGAGGGTCCTGTTTTAAGCTCTGGACAGTCCTTCTTCCAGTGTCCAGACTTCTTGCATTGTAGACACGAGCTACTTTCGGTTTTGCGCCTTTGCGCTTCTTGGAGTTTTTCTTTGATATCTTATTCTTCCCCATCATAATTTTCTTTGACTTCCCAGAAGTTTTTGAAGAGCCAGCTCCACCATGGAGATACAAAGTGGGGTTGCCTTTCTTCAAATCTTGATCCGCCGTGCGTAGCATGTTATGAAGTTCTTCGTATGTGGCTTGCATCGAATGCATATGAAAATTCAATACAAAACCAGCATAAGAACCAGACAAATAAGACAGAATAAAATTACGGCCTAGCCTTTCATCAAACACAATGCCATGTCGTTCAAGATATTGAATTTGGTCAATCATGTTCAAAACATGAGTGCTGACAGCTCTTCCATCCTTGAGTTCAACACGGAACAGTTCCTTAGACCTTCGATAAAGTTCCATCTCTTGATTTATGTCGAACAACTCATTGAGTGTTCGCATGATGCTCCAAGCATCTGGTACTTCAATGTACTGTCTCAACAAATCTGGAACCATCGATCCTAAGATGTAGGATTTCACCGTTAGGTTATCATCCTTCCATCTATCAAAAGTTTCTCGCTCTTCTGGAGTGAATTCAGGATCGATATCAATAGGCAGTGGATTGATAGTGACGTAAGTCAACTTTTCATACTCTAAGACAAGGCGTATGTTCATTTCCCATTCGAAATAGTTCTCGGCTCCTTTTAGCTTATTGGAATCCAAAAGTTTCATCAATGGATTAGCGGCAGCCATCTACAAGATAACATTTTTGAGTAGTAGCAGAACAATTTTCATTTCAAAAGTGATAACACTAATTGATTATGGAATTTTAAATCTATCAGTGCCCTCCCACTACTTTACGTAATTTCGTAATCTCCCTTAACGGAAAAATAGAAATTTCACTATCAAAATTTCATAGCGGGAAGTGGATCCCATGACATTTACTCCAGCCTCACACTAATGACGATATTGGCCTTTGTAAACTCATTAGGTAGTCAATCACTTCATGTGACTCCTGGTTTGGTCCTAAACCATTTCTTATCCTCACACTAATGACGATATTGGACTAAGACTTATTCTAGGTGTATACTTGTCAATGTGCACTAATGAGCTTCGTATATACACCCTCACACTAATGACGATATTGGATGACTACGTTAACTCATCACGCTACATCTAATGTTTTACCAGAGCGACCTAAGTTCCGAGCACTTATACCCTCACACTAATGACGATATTGGATATAAGTAGTAAGAACTCATTCATATCTGTATTGACAAGATGGACAATCCAATAATGCTCCAACATTATTAATACTATTACTTAAAAGTAATCACCTAATCACGGGAGATTTATGACAATCAAGTCATTAACTTAATTAGGTCAAAGTTTTAATTTAAAACATGCAATACATATCTAATATGTCTTATGCAAAATTAAATTAAAATTACTATGGCATAGATTCAAAATATGTGTTGTGTGGTTAAGCCTTTGCTACTGATACCATTCTGTTGGGGCAGTTGTGGAACCCATAGGGTCGGATCGGTACCCCGGGCAGTGGAAATGGGTCTAACCCATGGATATCAAGTATGGGTGTAATTTTAAATCATTTGATAAAATACTATATTATATACAAGTGTATAGGAAAAAACCGGGACTGAAACGGAGTCCGGAAGCTCCCGAACGAAGCAAAACAAATTCACCGCGCGCGAAGGGTACCACGCGCGTGTGCCACACGCGCTACAAAGCGCGCACTGCGCTTGTGTACAGTGCGTGCTACAGTGTGCGTGCACCCGAAGGGCGCCACGCACGTGTGCCACACGCGCTACAGTGTGCGCGTACTGCCCACGTGTACAGTGCGTGCTACAGTGCATGCGGCACTGTAGCGCGCAGCCCCTTTTTTTTATTTCACTTGTTAAGCTTCAGCTCTCTGGATTCCAGAGAGTTGATGCAATTAGGGTCTTTGACCCTAATTGCTTCCGGTATTCCCTAAACACTTCAAAAACACCCAAAAATATTTTTAATTTCAAAACCAATATAAACACATGTTATAGAATAAAATCTAGTTTTTCAAAATATCAATATGTTTTCCAAAAACATAAATTTATTCTAAATATGCATTAGCGTAAATTTTGAATCCAATACACAAACCATTTTAGAATCCCAATTAGAAATGTCTCATGAACAATTCTAGTCCACCTAAAGGTGGTCAAGTGAATCTAGAATGGTAGCCATAGCTCTAAGCTTTAATCTAGAGTTCCAAACTCTAATTAATTGTTTCATGTCCAACATGAACATATTTGACCTAATTACAAGCATGTTGTGTTTATACTTCTAAAGTATCCTAACACAATTGATTAGCCTTATTCAACATTAAGCTATGTGATCATGCATCTAATACACAAATAAACATAGCTTTGGAGAAGATCAAACATTACCTAGTAATCTTGATGCAAGATCCAATCTACTTCTCCTTGTTGAAATTGTTGAAGAACCTCCAAGGTATGCAAGCTTGACTTCAAGATCCAATCTTGTTTCCAATGCTTCCAAGCTTCACTTCAAGATCCAATCTTGATTTCTCCTAGATGAAATGTTGTAGAGACCTCACAAGCTTCTCTAAACACTTCTCTAACTTAGGCTAATCTCTCAAGAATTTGCTTATGCTTGTATTTGAACTTGTAATTAAAACATTCCTAAAGCTTGCTATTTATAGCAAAACTTAGGTAATTTTTAATTAATAAAAGTTGTAATCAACTTTTAAGTGGGCTTAATCTAATTTATCCAAATATGTATAATTAGGTGTGACTAATCTCCATTGTCTCCCACTTTAATTTAATACAATTAAATCAAGCCAAAGATTAGGAAATAGATTAGTTAAATGTTTGCCACCTTGATTTAATCCAATTAAATCAAGCCAAAACCACATATTATTACATACTTACTATTACCATAATATCCTCAAATGGTATAGATAATTATGATTTTACAATTAAGCCCTTGTGTAATTATTGAATTAATCCAATTAGGTCAAAGTAAATAATCAATGTTATCCAATAACACTTGATTATCTTAGTTGATAATTATAATATCGAATATTATATTTTATCAAAAATAATCGGCTACCCAAGTGCTTAACGAGTACACTTCATATTGGGACTCTCTAAGTTCAGATATGTTCGTCATATAAGCCTAGCTAATATGTACGCAATTCGGCCACCTCCGAATTCGCGAAGAACAGGAACGACCTTTCTGAACTGTACAAGTCGAGGTCATCACATATGTTTAACAATCCCTCCGTCGTAGGCTATCCGAGTTGTGCTTATGAAACATATAATATACCGTCAAGTTTCCAAGACGCACATCTCATGTCGACATGTCCACGATTCTTCACAACTGATGGGATCCACCCTAGGTGATCGACTTTGGCCAAAGATTTAAGAATCGTGACTTTACTAACATGGATACCTAAACCCCTTATGGTACACATACGGGCCGACGGATCCTATCTTGCTTCGCATTTGACTACTGTGTGCATCGGTCCACACCCAACGAACATCTAGAGGCCAAACCATTAAAGGTTTCTGACATACATGGCATCTAAGTGTGGAGGATCTCACACAAAATCAATGTTATCCTATAGTCAAAGGATTACATATGCTACTCGACTCGAGGAGATTCCTATTACCGATGGTGTGTACTTCCAACTATTAGGAATCACCAATGAGTCATTCAGTATTCGCTTCAACGAATACCCACATGTCTATACGAGTTTCCAAAACTCATGGTACATTGCGTTAAACCATTGGAACTCCAATTCCAATATACGACATGTGCTAGTCTTCTAGGTTATAGGAATTCGACGTATTCCAAAACCAACGACTAGGAATATTTACTTTAAGAATAGTTTTCACCTAATGTCAAAATTATTCTAAGGTCGATGTCATTCTTAGCATAACGATACATCAATTTATTACGCGTAATGACAATACCATTAATAGGGTATGAAATGAAAAATATAGTTATTTATTAATAAATAATAAAATGTACAATTCGGATTGGCACTCCAAGCACCAAATCCATCAGTTTCTTGACTTTTCGGGAAGGTATTGTCGGTAGTAAGTGTTGGGGTCATATCAGGGAGGCGTAGCGGAACGAGCGCGGTTCGGGCGAAAACGTAGTTTAAAATTTTTAAACTTACGAATGAATTATTTAATATAAAATATTAATAATCCATTCATATTTTACATAAATATATTTATTCGATATCATATAACGACATAAATAATATAGAAACACCGTGAAACGTTTGCGAAAATATTTTTCCACAAAATAGCATAAAACGCGTTTCCGACCGAACCGACCGACCAATGCACATGGGGACTGTGCAGGTCAGCCCCAAAAACATTTGGACAGTTCGTGGGCTGCCCGAACAGTGCCTAGTTCACTGTTTGGGCAGCTGTTACCCGGTAACGCCGTTTTTTTTCATATTTTTCGCGTATTTTCACTCCGAAATAGTTTCCGATAAATATTTTTCTTGTGTAATTAAAATAAACCAATTTATTCTAATTACTCAATAAATAAAAACTAAATTTTTATCTGAAAAATCAGATTTATCATTAGTTGCCGTGAGACCCTTAAACTTTATATTTTGATCATTTTGGTCCTTAAATTGTCAAATACATATTTAAGTGATTCCAAATCAATCCCAAAATGATTTATACATGTCTAATACATGAAAATATAATTTTCAACAAAAATTTCAAATTTTTTGAAATTGTCGAACAGCCCCAATAATTTCCAGGATTTACAATTTGGTCTTTTTTAGTTCAAAACATGTCAAGATCAAATCCAATTAATCCCAAATTTAATGTACATCATATATACATCAAATTAAATCATATATATGAAAATCCCCAAATTTGGAAGGGTTATGAACCCTAATTTTAAAATTTCGTCAAATTTACAAAATACACAAAATTAAACAAATTCAATATTTTAATTCAATCTTTACCAAACCAAACAAGTCTCACCACCATGAAACAACTCAAGAGAAATTCTAGGTCATTTATGAATGGCTAAGCAACTCTAGAATATCAACTTGATTACTAATTAATCAAAAGAATGCTTAATAACCAATTATAAGCATACTTTTTTCTACACACATGCAACATCTTTCCAACAAGTTTCCAATCAATTAATTTACATAAGTAAAGAGTAGAGAAAATTCTAAGCAACACATATTGAATCTTAGAGACATAGAAATAATTTTCATGTTGAAGAAAATAAGAAATTACTTACAAAATCAAAATTTTCCCAAGCTTTTCCCTTTTTTTCTTCAACTTTCTCTCAAACTTTTCTTAGTAAAATATATTGTAACTTGTGTTATGCTATTGAAAAAAAATGAAAACAAAATAATTTTGTTCAAAAAAAATTCACCTTGGCCGAAACTTTACAAAAATAAATAACAAATTATTTAATTTTTGTTTTAATTTGATTGGAACAAGTTTACTTATTAATAATGATAACCTTTATCATTAAAGTAAAGCTTTTCAAGTGAACCAACCAAATCATGCCATTTCCTAACATTAATCATGGTAAAGATATTTATTTTTAAATTAATTTAATTATTTAACAATTAAATAAATTAAATACAAATATCTTAAATATATGTATTATATTTACATAAAATATCTCAAATACATATATTAATGATCTATGTAAAATATCATAATTTGACAATTAATTAATGTGTATTTAATAATATCAAATATTAAATACAAATACACATTAATTAGGAAATGACCATTAGGTCCCTATCGCATGTATTTTTCATTTAATGGTTAAACGATTTATAAATAATCTCCATTATTCATAAAAGTTGCCATAGTGCTCTACGAGTTTATTTCATTAGTGAGACTCTCTAGATTCAGGCATATCCGTCACGAAATCAAATTTCGTGTCTATAATTTACCCTTCCGTAAATTATGACAACCATGGATAAACTCGTTGAATCATACCGGTCGAGGTCATTGCATACATATAATCACTCTATCACAGGTATCCGGATTATCCCAGAAATATAGATATAAATGTCAAATCTCTATAGGTATAATTGTGTCGACGTATCTATTAGCAATCTTCTAAATAACACTCGGAACTTACTTCCGTAGTATACCACAGCCATGGATTTAACAGATTGCTAATCATATAATGAATACCTATGCCCTGTACACAGGACTGACGGGTCCTATCTTGATACACATGGGATATCATGAGCATAAGTCCACACCCAACGAACAAACGGAAGACCGATCTAAATAGATCAGATGACGTGACTGCCATCTAAGTGTGAAAGATAACTCATATATCCACAGTGGTATCTCAAGTCAAAGAATCACTATGCTACTAAACCCAAGAAAATTCCTATTGACGTTGGTGTATCATCTAGTGTCTTACAAATAAACACCTACACGTCTATACGAGTCTCCCGAGACTCATGGTTCATTAGGATAAACCATCGGACCAAGTCCGATATACGACATGTACTAGTCTCAACGGATTTTACTAACCGACCTGTGTCAGTAAATCTTGACTAGGAACTTAATTTGATAATATATTTCTAGTAGTGACGCTTCCCAATATCAATTACAAGCTAAGTTGTAATTGCGCACTACATTATATATTTCCGGGTCTTTGTCTAATATATATATATATCACTAAATACGATTTAGTTTCAATCTAATAAATTAGATCGAATATATATATATATAATAAAATACAAGAGGTGCTACCATAAATAAGTAATATTATGGAAAAAGGTATTGCTCGTATTTATGAATCGAACATAAATACGATCTGGATTGACGCTCCGAGCACCAACCTCAACAATTTCTCCCACTTGCTCTAGTGTAAATCCATAGTATCACATGCACATCTTAATGTGTATCACATACGTAAAGTCCTCAAGAAGCCACCTAGCACTCAAGAGGTAGGCAACAACGATTAGGTCCGCTATTACATATTGAGTTTGTCCAACAAACCCAATTTTTTCCCTTTAGCCAGCATCTTTCATATTTTTGTAGAAACTAAGTTCTACATCAATATAACTCAGATGCCACAACAACATTGTGTTTCTGCTACTGAGTTGTCCAAGTATTTATGGATCAAACCCAAAATACTATGCAAACAACCGTAAACACAACACCAATATTAAACTTCTAATCTACAAGGTGACTATGCAACTTCATAAGTCGATACTTCATAAGTTGCATCTAATTCCACTCACACAGTAGAATCATCTGTGACACTCTCACTGCATCTTTTCTGACTCTTTATGACATAAACTATCTAACGTCATAATTAGACTCAAACTAATCTGACCCTAATGGTTGCAAACTTTATTTTCCATTAATAAGAAACTCGTTCTTAATATCTCAAAGATAATAAAGAATATGTTTCAAGACACATCATATGGTCTAGAGGATATCAAAATAACTCGTAATAATTACGATTAAATTGATATCTCTTATCGCACTCAATATAGTATTCTTTATGCCATCATCCAATGATGCATAAGATTGATCAGACATTCTAATCAATATTTCTTTTGAAAAAAGGAATCATCATTTACGAAAGATGAATACTATACATAAGACACACACTAACTGTCAAAAAATTTATACTAACTCTCATACAGATAGTCTTGTTATGTCCTTTATAAGATCATATCTTATGTACGATTAATAGGAGTATCTCACAAGTCTCTTAGTTTTATATCTTATACAAAAATTTATATCAAATATAATAGAGACCATTCCCACTACTTTCACGGAGAAAATAAGATTGAGGTAAACTTTTTTACCTCATAAACATTTCATTATTACATTAATAATGACAATGTCATTATGATGTAAAATACTAAAAAGAAATTTGTACGCTCCACTAACCCTTCTATCTCATATGTATTCTCTATGCTTTGATAAAATCAGACAATCTGACTGATATCAAAATTAGAAAACACAAATTTCCAGAAAGCTCATCTGAGTCTACAATAGGTTCCATAAGCTAATATACTAAATTGTAATCTTAGCATAATACAAACTCCAAGGCCTTTCCAAAATGAACTCTTCAAACTAAGAAATCACAATGGATCTCATATCTGAAGAAACCATTCAGAAACGCCACTTTGTATTCATTTAGCTAAAATGTACAATTTAATATCATCATTAACCAACAGATCTTAAATTATTCAATTAGTGCAACTAGAGACAAGTTTCCTCAGAATCTATAATAGATCGCTGAGTCTAACTTTTCCCACTGTCATACTATAAAGGTCAAACCTTTAATAAGCTCATTGTGCTTTTGCTGCGTAAATCATTTCCATATTTTATGAACGATTCATAATGAAAGCTCAATCAAGTTCCAAACTTGATCGTAGTAAGCTATGAACATTCTTAGATCTATGGTTTAATGCTAATTTCCAGAATCGATATCAAATATCGTTCCCACTATAAGTTATAGGATAATTTTCTTCGATAAGAAAACAACAGAACCATTAAGTATCAAATACTTTACGAATGATTCTGACATCCTATAGAACTTATGTGGAAGTAATTAAAGGGTATTTTCATCTAATTAATTATGTAGTTCCATTTATAGTTTATCACTCTAACATTTAACTTCATTAAGTCAAAGTCTTTTCTACAATGGTCAACATCTGATGTTACACACAAAGTAATAAAATAATTTTATTACTCAGGATCGTAGAAAAGATATTCTATCAAATAGAATACAATATTCTATTAAATAGAATAAATGATAAACTTATACTCGTACCACCAAGGCGCAAGTACTATCGATTATATAACCATTATACAAAAGAAAGATTCAAGTCTCAAACCTTTTAAAGATTCGAATTTTCTACTTATACATATCATATATGTAACTGTAGAAACTAATGGAACATTAATTAAAATGATGAATTAATGTCACTGGTGTTAGTGTCCTAGATATGCCCAAGGTCTCTAAGTCATGATATTGTGTGAATAAAACAAAGTAAGTTGCAGAAAATTACTTACAATGAACGTATGAGAATTTGAAAATTTTGTATGTTTGTTGGAAGCTCCAAGCCTTCTATGAGTGAATCCAGCCCAAGGGTGAGTTTCCCTATCACCCTCTTTGACTCCTTTAAAATGCTAGCTTAATGAAATTTTGCAACAAAACTTCAATGGAGAAGGAAGAAGCTCACGACAATGAGCAAAGGAAGAAGGGAGAGTTTGTTGTGAATAGTAACTTATCACACTTCCAAAGTTGATTTAATTAATTTATACAAAGGTTGAGTGTTGATTTTGGTTTGAGTGTTTCATAAGTAAAGCCAAGCCTTACTTGCCAACAAATCAAATCCATAATTCAAGCCTAACCACTTCCATCACATGTCCAACAAGTTGATGTAAGTGAAGCGGGTACCACCACTTTTAAATTCCAAATTTAAGTCGACTAACTCAACACGCAACTTCGCTCGAGCCCGAGTTCGTTTAATTCCGAACTAAATGAATTTTCCGTCGCAACGTAATTAAAACTCAATTTAATTAAATAATAACGCCTAGCAAAATTATTACGAAAGTCGCTTGCGAATTAATTCCAAATTAAATCGTTCTCCCGAATTAAAATCTAATTTTAATTCCTCATTGAAATCCAATTTCAATTAATATATCTAATATATTATTTAATCGATTAATTCCAAATTAATCGCGTTCTCTCTTCTATTAGAATTTTATCCCAGATAAATTCTGCCGCAATTAATCCCAGATTAATTTTCTCTCTCTCATAATTAATCCTAGATTAATTCTG
The DNA here is from genome assembly GCA_019454045.1 of Zanthoxylum bungeanum. NCBI lineage: Eukaryota > Viridiplantae > Streptophyta > Magnoliopsida > Sapindales > Rutaceae > Zanthoxylum > Zanthoxylum bungeanum. Next base: position 78,812 of record SKCR01036932.1, on the reverse strand, counting down.
TTCGAGCCAAATGTCATCGGTGAATCTTTGGGAAGCGACCCAAGAGATCCCTGTATATGTTGGCAGTAAATCCGGTTGTCGGACTATTCGACACGTGCGTACCGCGTACCACGTTCTCACCGATTTACAAGACATGGTTGGCTTCTAGCAAAGCACCGTGCCTACCCAATTCTCCAGAAATATTCAACGAAGAATATATAATCTATATCAAGCGTAGTATACTAAGTATTGCGTATTACGATCCAGTATATAATGTCACATGCTAGGCCTAGGGCTGGAATTGTGTCTGCCCATACGAAGCATATATCGGATCACTAACAACTAGTCTCTGTAATCAGATAATCATGACCTAGTCATACTATCCCGATAGTTGCAGCATTTAAGAGTCCTAGTTTTGTATCCCTACGTGATCATCATCTCCATATGACTGAAGTGATACTTCCATCTTGACATCACACCCAATACACTACGATTCTCAGTATACCCCGAAAAGGCATACACAGAACCTGTTAAAGCTCCGGACGATCAAAACCAAAGTATACTGATTTTCGCAAGTATTAGCGATGTCAGTCTCAAGTTAATACCACATACACCTACCCTGATTCGGATTCCCATAGACACATAGTCATACTACCAATGGGACTCCGAGGGGTCTATCCAGAGCGAAGCTGTTTCCGGTCCAACGGCTAACAGAACCACCTATCACACTTGCATAAGTATCCAATACTTAAATATATGAGAACTATGCCGTTAAGCTTCCATAACGTGCACAAGTGTAATACTAGCCTATTCTACATTATCGATGTTCAGTCTCGATAATACTACGACTAGTGATATTTAATGATTAAATCATTCATGGATTAATACTGTCTCATATCTTATTAATCTGGTACTAATCATATGGACTTTTATCATTTATATATCCAAGTAATCCAATTACAAAATGATAAAAGAGCAATTTCCTTTGTCACATAATTAATTTGTACAAAAACACCATGTCTTTTACAAATAGTGATGTTATGGGTCATAATTGTCCAACAATCTGCCACTTGGTCTATAGCCAATCACTCAAGTGTCCAACACTTGAACTATGTACGGGTCGCTCAAACTTTTGCTGAGATATCACTTTCGTCAGCGGATATGCAAGGTTATCATCTGAAACGATCTTTCGATCTTGACATCGCCACGATGTATGATCTCACGAATCATATGAAACCATCGAAGTACATACTTAGATCATTGATGAGACCGTAATTCCTTAGCCTGTGCTGTAGCCCAGTTCAGCTACTAACAGAACTACTCCTAATCCAATTAGGAATTTTATAGATCCAAAATGCATCTTTTACTGCCTCAACCGCAGTAATATAATCCATTTTTATTGTTGAATCGGCAACAGTATCTTGCTTGGAAGATTTCCAGCTCACTATTCTGTTTTTTAAACAAAATATGTACCCTGATTGCGACTTACAGTCGTCTTTATCGGTTTGGAAACTTGCATTGGTGATCCCAGTCACCTCAAGTTCTCCATCTCCATAAATTAAGAAAGCATCATTAGTTCGTCTAAGATACTCAAGGATGTTCTCAATATCAATCCAGTGACCATCACCTGGATCGGCCTGATAGTGACTTCAGATGCTCAAAGCATATGAGACACCAGGTCGCGTACATGTTTGTCACAGTACGAGCTCTTGGAGAGTGCCAACAACTTTTAGATCTATCCCAGTAGATCCTTATTCCTAGAATAAAGGTTGCATCTCCCAAGAATTTCATGGAAACTTTAATGAAAGCCAAGCTTTCACCGATTTTAGTATGGGAATGTCATTGCTAAGAAGCAATACATCATCATTGTATAGGACAATCAATGTCAATGTGCTTCTACTAACCTTCTTACATACACAAGAATTATCTTTGTTTTGAATGAAACCATATTGTAATATGATCTTATTAAAACGTTGGTTCCAAGAACACAATGCTTCCTTCAATCCATAAATGGATCGATTTAACTTGCAAACCTTGTTTGCATGTTTTGGCACGAAAAAATCGTCAGGGTATTATATATAAACATCATCCAAAAGGTTTTCGTTAAGGAAAACGGTTTTGACGTCCATCTGTCATATTTCATAATCGAAATATGCAGCATTAGCAAGCATTATCCGAATGGATTTAATCATGGCAATGGTGTAGGCATTGCATTTTTTCATGTAAAACCCGATGATAAGTCTCAGTTGGAGGCACTACCTTTTTAGTCAAGGATATTGCGGGAAACGGTCGTCGGAAGGGAATCGGTGTTTCATTATATTTTTATTCACTTGTTTAGCGTCAGGCTCACTTGTTGGACCTCCGTTTAAAGCACTCTTGGCCCAAACCCACTCACCAAACCAACACAACACCTAGCTTACCAAGACAAAGCCCACGTCCACACCCACCTAAGCCCACACGCCCATGGCCTCTAAAATACACCCAAATTAAATTAAATATTAATTAAATTAAATATTAACTAAACAAAATATTAATTAAGTCATTTACCAAATTAAATAAGACATAAAATATAATTATACCAAATTAAAATATTGTAACTTCCTAATCCAAAATATTATATACTAAATTTAAGAAAACATTAAATTAAATCATTCTTAAACAAGATAAATCAAATATTCAACCTTCCTAATTCACCAAAATTTGTCCCCCCAATCAATCAAATCATTTCCTTGTTTGACACCAAATCCAATCTATTCCTTGTGAGACAAGGGGAAGCCCTAGCCATTGTCTATATAAACAACCCAAAACCAAAGCCAACCCCCTCTCCAATCTCTCACAATTCATGCCCAAGAAACCCTAGCACTCCTACGCATACAGCAACAAGAAGCAACACAAACAATTCTCTTCATCTCCACCCTCCCTTCACCGAAAATACACAACCAGAAACGGCAGCCCCATTCACGCATACAGCAGCCCATTTCCACCGAAAACAGCAGCCCCTGCACCCCCCTAAAACACGCCTGGACAGCCCCCTAAATCACCTAAAATAGAAACTAGAAACTGCACATTTAAACCCCTTAAACAACCGAAAATAAATCCTTAAAACAGTAACATAAAAAAAAACTGCACCCCAAGCCTCCTTAAACAACCGAAAAATACAGCCCTTAGACCCCTAAAAAATGCAAAAATAGTAGCTTTAAAGACCTGAAACAGTAAGCAGAAAATACAGAGAAAACAGCAGCAAAACATAGGTTAAACTGCAAGCAAAACATCAAAACAGTGAGCTAAGACGCTAAAGCAGTGAACCAGAGAAGTTGAGGAGCTTTTACCCTTCCGATCTCCGTGAAACGTAAGTCTGAAAGTCGGCAGAAAAGGTTAGACCTGAGGGTATTTTTCACACTTGTTTTCAGACCTGAGGGTAATTTTCACACTTGTTTTCAGTTTTATCTTTATTATTTATTGAGTTTTGTTCGCATGATTACTATATTAAAATGCATGTGTGGCCCTTGAGTAGATAAATATGCATATATTGTAAAATGATGTATGTTGTGGCCCTTGAATAAAATGAAAAATGTGTCGCCTCTCGTGGTATATAGGAAGGAAACCCAGACATAAATTTCATAGCCGATTCCGAAAGGACGGTAGTATGATCTGTACTCGGGATACAACTCTACGTACCACTTGAGTAAACGGTGCATATTTTGTTTTATGTTGTTTTGATTTGTTTGTCGTTCGTTACTTGACTTCCGCATGTTATTTGTTTATGCATGATGTGATCGAGCGCATGGGCTTAGTAAGTTGGATTAAAGGTCCCCTATTTTGAGGGGTTAAAATCCTTTACCACGATACCCACTGACTTTGCCGCGCCGATTGATGTATATTCGGTTGAATGTAAGATGTTTTCAATCGGGTATACGAAGTCCGATATTATTGTCTTTATTTTTATATGCATGATGTGATCGAGCGCATGTGCTTAGTAAGTTGGAATAAAGGTCCCCTATTTTGAGGGGTTAAAATCCTTTACCACGATGCTTTGCCGCGCCGGTTGATGTATATTCGGTTGAATGTAAGATGTGTTCAATTGGGTATACGAAGTTCGATACTATTGTCTTTATTTTTATATGCATTATGTGATCGAGCGCATGGGTTTAGTAAGTTGGATTAAAGGTCCCATATTTTGAGGGGTTAAAACCCTTTACCACAATGCTTTACTGCGCCGGTTGATGTATATTCGGTTGAATGTAAGATGTGTTCAATCGGGTATACGAAGTCCGATATCATTGCCTTTACTTTTTATATATGTATTGTGCTGATTGCGCATGGGCTTAGTAAGTGTGATTAAAGGTCCTCTATTTTGAGAGGTTAAAATCATTTACCACGATGCTTTGCCGCGCTTTTAGCCCGTTATTATTTATTAGATGTCATCTATTCATCCGTTCATGTATGTGTCATGTTGTTTACTATATTTTGGAGGTCGCTGCTGTAACCCCGTTCGAACGCGTTTCAGAACGCCACATGAACGATATTTTCTGTCTGGTCCTGTTCGAACGCGTTATCAAACGTTATACGAACGCGAACCTTCTGTTTACCGTTCAAACGCGTATACGAACGCCACACGAACACCCACGGTAAACAGGTCCTCCTGCATCACATCACGACATGTCTATCTTAGCATATAGTTATCTTTTTTTACCTTATGCATCTGTATTACCTCTTTAGTTATCTATTTCTATTATGCGCTTAAATGTCTTTCCTTAATATGCATGCTTGTATGAATGCTATGTGTTTGCGCTTATGTGCCTACCAATGTGAAATTGTATGTCTTCCGTATGTCAATTTATCTGTATGCAAATTTGGACATAGATTGTATGCAAATAGGTTGTATGCAAAATATGAAAATGTGTTATATGTAAACTTAGATATGAGCTTTGTACCTATGTATGCAAACTTAGGAGTAAATTATCCTTGGAAATATGTTGCTTAGGCTTGGTAAGATTATTGCACAAATCATTTTTTTACAAGTGGCATAAGTAAGGGACCATTCTGAACCCAACGGTTTGAGGTTTCCCTTGCGAGGGGTGAATGCGGCCTTAATCTTTGTCCCGGTTCACACTGGGTGGCGACTCCATTATTCTCCGGTTTAGTCCCCCGTGGGCTACTCCGTACTCCCAACCGGGCCGCGAGCCTGGAACAGCATGCGTCACCCAGTTTCTGTGTCCCACAGTTTGGCGACTCCACTGGGGATAGAGAATCGGCCTCGAAATAATGTCTTGTAATTTTATGATTTGTGCTTTAATTGACCGTGTCTACCATGGGTTAAAATGGGTTTAATCAAGGCATTTTGAGGCTAGGTAATGGTTTGGTGTCTTCCTTCACTCACTACCTTTCTAGAAGGAAAAGTTGTGAAGGCACATAGATAGCCATCTACTCGTAGCCTATTGTGATGGACTAATTTTAAGGACTCTTTGTTTATTCCTGACACCAAGTGATAAGAGCCTAAGAGGCTTGGGTATTTAAGTGAGCCTCGCTCCACCCTCCCTCTGGGGAATCTACAATGGGAAGTCCATTTGACAGTCAGTCACACACCATAGCTCGTTGGCACGTACCTTAGTGTATAAAAAAAGGGTGCGTTCACTTGGTCGATCGAACCCTTGAGTGGGGAGACCTAGTTGTGGGCCATCCTTCGCAGGTGAGAGCCTTTGTCTACACTCTTACGAACCCACACGTAGACCGGGGTTGTATGACCTATTGCAACTATTTCCTTGTGTTTGTGGGCCATCCTCATTTGGATGCAGTTGGACTTCTTGTCAGAAATGCGAACTTGTTGGGCCATTTAAACTGGGACAATAACGTATCTTATGATGATTGGGCCAAAGGCTTCTAAATATCGATGGGTCATTTTGTGCTTGTGTTCGGAATATTATCATTTGGATTTAGTTGGACTCCTTGCCATGAGATGTGAACTCGTTGGGCCATTTAAACTGGGACGAGTTCACTCCTATGACGGTTAGCCCAAAAGCTTCTAAAATGATAATTGGCCGATTTGTTTGAAATTTTTAATCGATTTAGTATGTTCTATATGTTACATGCATCTCATACACCTCATACATACATACATACATCATGTTAACACCCTATATCTCAAAAAGACATCATAGATACCGTTTGGGTTAGAGAATGGACAAGGCTCACTAAAAGAACAGTAACAAGTATGAGTGAATCTGATAACGAGGTATCCCGTATGGATCAGTTAGAGAACGGTCTCGCCAAGATCACTGAACAGTTACAAGCCCTGACTACTGTCGTGGCTGGTATAGCTGGATCTCGTGCTGGGGGTAGTTCTGGGGATGTGAGGCAAGAGGAGCCTCCGAACAGATTGGGGGAGGATATCCCCACTTTTGATGATGATATGGCAGAGTATGCAACATGCAGAGTATCTGGGTCTCAGGCAGAATTACAGAAACTCTGGGATCAAGTTGAGACGGTTACCCGCAGGATGAGGGGTAAGAATGAGGATTTACTGGATTATGAGACGCTGACTTTCGAAGAGCAGTTGTCGGCACAGTTCAAGATGCCTGATATGGCTAAGTTTAATGGGAATGGGGATCCAAGGGTGCATCTCCGTCAGTATGTATCAGTCATGAGTTCAGTTGGCCTATCTCAGCAGCGCAAGTGCAGAAGATGTTTGGAATGTCACTCGAGGGAGCTCCCGTGGTGTGGTACCACAGTTTGGAGAAGAAAGTGAAGGAAGATTGGAGGGAGTTGGCTGATGCTTCCTAAAGCAGTATGTCACTGACCTATAGATCGATCTATCACTCCGCGATCTAGAGAATGTTAGCAAAAATCGGAGGAGAGTTTTAAGGAGTATGTGGACCGATGGAGAGGTCAGTTGTTGAAAATGCAGACTAGGCCCTCGGAGAAGGACCAGATTAAAATGATTATCAAGGGCACCAAGCCCTCCATTTACAGCAAGTTGAGGAGGATGAACTCCATGATTACAGAGTTTCGGTAGTTGAGGGAAACTGTCATGGACATTGAAGAGGAAGAGGCGGAAAACAGATTGTTTTATGGCTTAAGTAGGAGACCTATTGGGAGGACATCGGGTACTAAACTTGTTTCTGCGGAAGTTGCTGCCAAACCAACTTGGGAAGACCCCTGTCAAAGGTACTAGAGAAATTGAAGAGGCAAGGACTCTTAAACCCCTGGAAGCCAAACCATTACCCAATCCCCCACCATCACATTATAACCTAAACCTTTATTGTTACTTTCACCAACAAAATGGCCATGACACCAACAATTGCTCCCGACTCCGCCAAGAAATCCAGGACCTGATAGACTCCAAAAAGATACCGACCCTGAAACAAGGCCCCACACACACCAGAACCCTTTACCAAATTACCACTCTGTCCCACCCCCAACCTATGTGATAAACTCTGGCCTACCCGAGAGCCCTATCCTCAAATCCTTTGACCTCCAAGCCGTTTGCCTTGGGATTTGGGATAGTAACAGCGAAGATGAAACCGAACATGGGAAGAGTTTCTGGACAGACTTCTCCAGTAGTGATGAAGAAGAAGTGAGGGGTATGACACGCAGCGGGCGTTTCTACAATGATATGACTGATAAGGGTAAATAAGTGTTATCAGAGGGTAGAGAAGTGGCTGAGAATACAGAAAGTGCCGAGGGAGATGTAGTGCTACAGCAGTTGAGGAAAACCCGAGCGCAAGTGAGTATATGGGATTTGTTGTGTGCATCTCAGGAGCATAGACGGGCCATGGTTGAGGCCTTAAGCAAGATAGTGGTGACAGAAGATACCAACCCCGCAATGTTTGTTGGGTCAGTGCGAAAGGAGGCTTTGCAGACAATCACTTTTTCTGAGGAAGAACTCCCTGCTGAGGGGAGAAATCATAATAGACCTTTGTTTATCAGAGCTGAAGTGATGGGTAAAAGGACCTCTTGTGTGATGGTGGATGACTGCTCATCCATTAATGTATGCCCATTAAAGATTTATGCAAAGCTGGGTATGAAAGCAACGGATTTGGACCCCTCCAGTATGACCATCAAAGCTTATGATGACAGTAAGCGAGGAGTTGAGGGTACATTTGTAGCAGCGGTCAAGGTTGGTCCTATTGAGGAAGAAGTTGAGTTTACAGTGCTGGACATCCCAACCACTTTTTCCTTGTTGTTAGGAAGGCCTTGGTTTCACAAACTTGAGGGCGTGCCTTCCACTTTACATCAGATGATTAAGTTCCCGTATGAGGGGGAGATTGTTACCATCCGAGCTGAGATAGATAATGTTGTGGCTGCCTTGGAGATACAACCTGTCACGAGGTTTCAGGTGTCAACAACTTTTGAGGAATGGGTGGATCCTAGGGTGGCTAGGATCATGAAAAAAATGAAGTTTGAACCGGGTGAAGGTTCAAAATTGCCAGATTTCAGAGTACAGACTACTCGGAAGGGTTTGGGATACACATCTGATGAAGAAAAGCCGAAGGTTAAAAAGAAAGGGCTGAAATTGATGGAGTACTTTGTGAAGGCTTCAGGGTATCAAGGTGAGCCCGAACCGATAGAAGTTAATGGGATTGTGGTGCCTGGATTTGAGATCTTCCATGATTTTTTGGGTGAGAAACCGCTGACTAAATAAGCTGTGGAAGTAGAGAATTAGGAAGATGAATTGATGAAGTTGGAGAGCCTGACTCTGGGAGAGGACAAAAAGCCTGAGGAAAACCTGGTTGCAGAGGAAGAAGTGTTTATAGATGATGAAGACATTTACCTTCCTGATTTGTTTGAATATACTTCCGCATTATCCAATAATAAAGACATTTCTTTTGCTTACTTGCCTGAGTCATTTCCATTTACTCCGTACGAATCAAGCATATTTGATATCAGTTCCGCCAGAACTACTGCATTTAACTTGGGCACACTTGAGAACCCCAAGGAAATCCTGATTGCAAGTGAAGTTACCTCCGAAGAGATGGATAAATTAGAAGAAGTATTGGGCAGATATGCCAAAGTGTTTGCTTGGTCATATGAGGACATGTCTGGGGTAGTCAGAAACATTGCCCAGAACACAATACCAACTTATCCGAATATGAGGCCAGTAAAATAGAAACTCCGACGGATGAGACCAGAATGGGCTGAGAAAGTCAGAGAGGAAGTTAGGAAACAGATAGATGTGGGGTTCCTGGAAGTAGTAAAGTATCCTGAGTGGTTGGCTAATATAGTGCCAGTGCCGAAGAAAGACGGGAATGTCAGAATGTGTGTGGACTACAGAGATCTCAACAAGGCTTGTCCAAAAGATGATTTTCCTCTGCCGCATATAGATGTTCTGGTTGATAGTGCGGCTTTATCTGCTATGTATTCATTTGCAGACGGGTTTTCAGGTTACAATTAGGTCCTTATGGCTGAGGAAGATAAACATAAGACTGTCTTTGTTACCGAGTGGGGTACTTATTGTTACAAGGTGATGCCATTTGGGCTCAAGAATGCAGGAGCTACTTATCAGCGGATGGCCACTACACTATTCCATGACTTGATGCACAAAGAGATTGAAGTGTATGTGGATGACATGATGGTGAAATCAGAGACAAGAGTTGGGCATATTGAAGCACTGGAAAGGTTCTTTCAGAGAGTTGAAAAATACAACCTGCGGCTAAATCCCAAGAAATGTATGTTTGGGGTGACATCAGGAAAATTGCTGAGACATACAGTGGGAATGGGAGGAATAGAGGTAGACTCTGAAAAGATCAAAGCAATCACAGAAATACCAGCACCGAAGACTGAGAAGGAAGTCAGAGCATTCCTGGGGAAGATTCAGTACATCAGTCGGTTCATCGCCAAGTTGACATCAGTGTGTGAGCCTATCTTCAAACTATTGAGGAAAGATCAACCGGTAAAGTGGAATGAGCAGTGTCAAGCAGCCTTCGACAAGATCTGAGAGTAATTGGTAAAGCCTCATGTATTGAAACCTCTGAGACCCGGCAGACCGTTGATATTGTACTTGGCCATAGAATCAGAAGAACTGGGGGCAATGATGGTACATGCAGATGAGACAGGGGTAGAGCATGCAGTTTACTATCTGAGTAAGAAGATGCTCCCATATGAGGCTCAATATCAGGAAGTAGAGAAGATTTGTCTTGCAGTGGTATGGGCTTCCAAAAAATTGTGGCATTACTTCCAGTCTTACAAGATCCAGGTAGTGGCAGAGGAGAATCCTCTGAAATATCTACATTCAGTGCCTTCGCTAGTGGGGAAATTGGGCAGATGGTTAGTATTGCTGACAGAGTTTGACATTGAGTATCTCACCACTAAAGTGGTCAAAGGGCGAGCAGTAGCAGAGTTTCTAGCATTACAACCTGTTGAAGGGGATCAGTATAAGTTTGAATTTCCAGATGAAGAGATCCAAGCAATAACAGTTCAGAGATGGAAAATGTATTTTGACGGAGCAGTGAATTACAAGGGAGCCGGAATTGGGATTGTGATAGTGACCCCCGAAGAAGAGACCTTGCCTTTGGCCAAAAGGTTGACATTCAGAGTAACCAACAACATGGCCGAGTATGAAGCATGTGTTTTTGGTTTGACTGCATTGATAGCCTTGAAGGCCGAGAGTGTGGAAGTCTACAGAGATTCTATATTGGTAGTCTAGCAGATGCGAGGAGAATGGGAATTGAAAGAAGAACGGTTGAAACCTTACCTTTTTTACCTTAGAAAGTTGGCACAGGTTATCCCCGATTGTAAGTTTCAGCACTTGCCAAGAGAAGAGAATCAGATTGCAGATGCATTGGCTACACTTGCCGCGACTTGGGAAAATCCAGAAAAGTTAGTGAAGAGACCGTTGATACTGACAACAGTAAGAAGACCTGTTTATGAGATAGAGAGAATTCTGGTAATAGAGGTCGATGACGGTGAACCTTGGTATTATGACATTCAGAGGTATTTGGAACATGGGGAACTCCCAGAGGGAGCAGGCAGAAAAGACAGAATAGCCATTCCGAAGTTAGCTTCCCAGTATGTGATTTTGAAAGGGGAACTGTACAAGAGGCAAGCAAACGGTATTCAGTTGAAGTGTTTGAGAAAAAAAGAAGCTCAGCATATAATGGAAGAAGTACACGCCGGGGTATGTGGTCCGCACATGAACGGGTTGAATCTGTCCCGCAAGATAGTGAGACAAGGTTTTTATTGGTCAACCATGGAAACAGACTGCGCGAAGATGGTAAAGCACTGTCATGATTGTCAAGCACAAGGTAATTTGAATCACTTGCCGCACACAGAGTTGCACGGGTTGTCAGAGCCGTGGCCTTTCTCAGCATGGGGAATTGATATGATTGGAGAAATTCGACCGAATGCATCGAATGGGCATCGCTTCATAGTAGTGGCAGTAGATTACTTTTCGAAGTGGGTAGAAGCCGAATCATTCCGCAATGTTATAGCAAAACAGATGGCAAAGTTTATAGCTCGGAACCTCATTTGTCGGTATGGTGTGCCGCATCATGTAGTGACAGACAACATAGTTCAGTTTCAAGGAGAGACGAATGCAATGTTACAGAAAAACGGGATAGGCCACCACAAGTCATCACCGTACATACCGTAGGAAAATGGGGCAGTTGAGGCAGCCAACAAGACTATAAAGACGATTTTAGCCAAGACGACAGAGAACTGCAGAGATTGGGCCGAGAAACTACCATATGCTTTGTGGGGGTACAGAACATCAGTAAGAACAGCAACATGGGCCACACCTTACTCTTTGGTCTATGGAATGGAAGCAGTATTGCCAGTAGAAGTGGAAATACAGTCTATGAGGGTATTAGCAGAGGCAGAATTACCAGAACAAGAGTGGGCCACACAGAGGTTTGATCAGTTAGCACTGCTGGATGAGAGAGAACAAAGTCTTTGTATCACATGCAGTTGTATCAGAAGAGACTATCCCGAGCATTCAACAAGAAAGTACGCCCCACCAAGATCAGAAAAGGGTAATTTAGTACTTAAGCAATCAAAGCCGTCGATGACAGATCCAAGAGGAAAGTTCAGACCTAACTGGGAAGGGCCTTACATAGTGCAGAAAGTAATGGGAAATAGAGCAGTGAGGCTATTAGACTTGGAAGGGAACGAGTTCACCGAGCCGATCAACGTAGACAGCTTGAAGCAGTACTTTGCCTGAGGGGGAGAAGACCGAGCAGTCACCAAGGAAATTAGCAGAAGACCTAACCCAACGGAATAAGAAAATCATTCATGCATACACGTAAAATTGTATTCTCTTCCTGTTTGTTTTTGTTTTGTGTTCGCAGGTTCGAAGAAATGAGAAAGCGACAGAAATGAGCCAAGCAGCGTCAGCGCAGCTTCAGTTTCGGGGATAAGTCCCAGGAGGTGAGGCCCATATCGACTTGGGGGCGAGGCCCCACACCATGTCAGCTCGGGGCGAGGCCCATATCAGCTTGGGGGCGAGGCCCCACATCAAGTCAGCTTGGGGGCGAGGCCCATTTCAGCTTGAGGGCGAGGCCAACATCAGCTTGAGGGCGAGGCCAACATCATCAGCAGTTTTAGGATGCGTCCCAGGGTCGGGGTGCCCCTGTTGTCAGTTGCAGTTCCGGGATGCGTCCCAGGGTCGAGGGCCCACTGCATCATCAATTGTAGTTTCGGGATGCGTCCCAGGGTCGAGGGCCCACTACATCATCTGTTCGAGGGCGAGGCCCTCATTTCTAGCGGTATCGGGATGCGTCACAGGGTCAAGGTGCCCCCGTTGTCGGTTGCAGTTATTGGGATGCGTCCCAGGATCGAGGTCCACTGCAGCACCAACTCAGCTCGAGGCAGCAGACGAGCCAGGTAAGTGAAAATGCATTGCATAACTTTGATGGGATTGTTCAAAGTCACACACTGCACAAGTCCCATCAAAGTGGGGGCGACTGTAGGCATTGTATTTTTTCATGTGAAACCCGATGATGAGTCTCAGTTGGAGGCACCACCTTTTTAGTCAAGGATATTGCGGGAAACGGTCGTCGGAAGGGAATCGGTGTTTCATTAGATTTTTATTCACTTGTTTAGCGTCAGGCTCACTTGTTGGACCTCCGTTTAAAGCACTCTTGGCCCAAACCCACTCACCAAACCAACACAACACCTAACTTACCAAGACAAAGCCCACGTCCACACCTACCTAGGCCCACTCACCCATGGCCTCTAAAATACACACCCAAATTAAATTAAATATTAATTAAATTAAATATTAACTAAACAAAATATTAATTAAGTCATTTACCAAATTAAATAAGACATAAAATAAAATTATACCAAATTAAAATATTGTAACTTCCTAATCCAAAATATATATACTAAATTAAAGAAAACATTAAATTAAATCATGCCTAAACAAGATAAATCAAATATTCAACCTTCCTAATTCACCAAAATTTGTCCTCCAATCAATCAAATCCTCCTTCCTTGTTTGACACCAAATCCAATCTATTCCTTGTGAGACAAGGGGAAGCCCTAGCCATTGTCTATATAAACAACCCAAAACCAAAGCCAACCCACTCTCTCTCCATCTCTCACAATTCATGCCCAAGAAACCCTAGCACTCCTACGCATACAGCAATAAGAAGCAACACAAACAATTCTCTTCATCTCCACCCTCCCTTCACCGAAAATACACAACCAGAAATGGCAGCCCCATTCACGCATACAGCAGCCCCTTTCCACCGAAAACAGCAGCCCCTGCACCCCCTAAAACACGCCTGGACAGCCCCCTAAATCACCTAAAACAGAAACTAGAAACTGCACATTTAAACCCCTTAAACAAACGAAAATAAATCCTTAAAACATTAACATAAAAAAAACTGCACCCCAAGCCTCCTTAAACAACCGAAAAATACAGCCCTTGGACCCCTAAAAAACACAAAGACAGTAGCTTTAAAGACCTGAAACATTAAGCAGAAAATACAGAGAAAACAGCAGCAAAACGGAGGTCAAACAGCAAGGAAAACAGCAAAACAGTGAGCTAAGACGCTAAACCAGTGAACCGAAGAAGTTGAGGAGCTTTAACCCTTCCGATCTCCGTGAAACGTAAGTCTGAAAGTCGGCAGAAAAGGTTAGACCTGAGGGTATTTTTCACACTTGTTTTCAGTTTTATCTTTATTATTTATTGAGTTTTGTTCGCATGATTACTATATTAAAATGCATGTTGTGGCCCTTAAGTAGATAAATATGCATATATTGCAAAATGATGTATGTTGTGGCCCTTGAATAAAATGAAAAATATGTCGCCTCTCGTGGTATATAGGATGGAAACCCGGACATAAATTTCATAGCCGATTCCGAAAGGACGGTAGTATGATCTATACTCGGAATACAACTCCACGTACCACTTGAGTAAACGGTGCATATTTTGTTTTATGTTGTTTTGATTTGTTTGTCATTCGTTACTTGACTTCCGCATGTTATTTGTTTATGCATGATGTGATCGAGCGCATGGGCTTAGTAAGTTGGATTAAAGGTCCTCTATTCTGAGGGGTTAAAATCCTTTACCACGATACTTTGCCGCGCCGGTTGATGTATATTCGATTGAAAGTAAGATGTGTTCAATCGGGTATACGAAGTCCGATACTATTGTCTTTACTTTTTATATGCATTATGTGATCGTGCGCATGGGTTTAGTAAGTTGGATTAAAGGTCCCCTATTTTGAGGGGTTAAAACCCTTTACCACGATGCTTTGCCGCGCCGGTTGATGTATATTCGGTTGAATGTAAGATGTGTTCAATCGGGTATACGAAGTCCGATATCATTGCCTTTACTATAAATATATGTATTGTGTTGATTGCGCATTGGCTTAGTAAGTGCGATTAAAGGTCATCTATTTTTGAGAGGTTAAAATCCTTTACCACGATGCTTTGCCGCGCATTTAGCCCGTTAATTTATTAGATGTCATCTATTCATCTGTTCATGTATGTGTCATGTTGTTTACTGCATTTTGGAGGTCGCTGCTGTAACCCCGTTCGAACGCGTTTCAGAACGCCACACGAACGCATGTTTTCTGTCTGGTCTTGTTCGAACGCGTTATCAAACGCTATACGAACGCGAACCTTCTGTTTACCGTTCAAACGCGTATACGAACACCGCACGAACGCCCACGGTAAACAGGTCCTCCTGCATCACATCACGACATGTCTATCTTAGCATATAGTTATCTCTTTTTACCTTATGCATTTGTATTACCTCTTTAGTTATCTATTTCTATTATGCGCTTAAATGTCTTTCCTTAATATGCATGATTGTATGAATGCTATGTGTTTGCGCTTCTGTGCCTACCATGTGAAATTGTATGTCTTCCGTATGTCAATTTATCTGTATGCAAATTTGGACATAGATTGTATGCAAATAGGTTGTATGCAAAATATGAAAATGTGTTATATGTAAACTTAGATATGAGCTTTGTACCTATGTATGCGAACTTAGGAGTAAATTATCCTTGGAAATATGTTGCTTAGGCTTGGTAAGATTATTGCACAAATCATTTTATTACAAGTGGCATAAGTAAGGGACCATTCCGAACCCAACGGTTTGAGGTCTTCCCTTGCGAGGGGTGAGTGAGGGCTTAAATCTTTGTCCCGGTTCACACTGGGTGGCGACTCCATTATTCTCCGGTTTAGTCCCCCGTGGGCTACTCCGTACTCCCAACCGGGCCGCGAGCCCGGAACAGCATGCGTCGCCCAATTTATGTGTCCCACAAACGGGTAAAAGGTTTCGTCGTAATCAACACCATGTTGATGACGATACCCTTTCGCTACAAGCCTAGCTTTGTACATTTATTTATTGCCATCCATGTCTGTCTTCACCATGAAGACTCATTTGCTACCAATAGGCACAATGCCTTCTGGTACATCAACTAGTGTCCAAACTTGGTTGGTATACATGGAATCCATTTCGGACTTCATGGCCTCTTGCCATAAAGTGTAGTCGATACCTTGTATCGCTTCCTCATACGTAGCCGGTTCGTCTTCCTCAATAAGATTAATATCTACATGAGGTGAGATCAGAAACCCATACCTCTAAGGTTATTTTCTGACTCTCTCCGACCTACGTGGTTCTTGTGTATTAGAAGATTGTGGAACAGTCTCATCCCTAATGAACTATTCATGTTCCGTGAAGGGATCGGTGCCAGAAACAGTATCACTCTTATTTTCATCGAGTTCTACTTTCCTCCCACTTACCACTGGATTTAGGAATTCCTCTAAGGAAAACTGCATGGAGAGCAACAAATATTTTGTTCTCTTATGGGTTATGGAAATATTATCCTTTGGTTTCCCTAGGATAACCAATTACAAATAGGCACTTATCCGATTTGGTATCTAGTTTGGTACCATCCAAACATTTAATATATATGGCCAGCATCCCCAAATCTTCAGGAATGAGAAACCTGGTTTCTTTTCTATCCATATTTCATATGGAGTCTGTCCAACAGACTTTGACGGAACCTTATTCAAAATAAGCATTGCACTGTTTAATACGTATCCCTTGAAGGAAATTGGTAGCTCAGTGCGACTCATCAATGACCTTACCATGTCCAATAAAGTTCGGTTTCTCCGTTCGGACACATCGTTCTTTGAGGTGTTCTAGAAGGAGTCCATTGTGAACGAATACCATACTCTTTCAAGTAATCGAGAAACTCATTGCTCAAGTATTTTCCCCATGGTCCAACTGTAATATTTTAATACTTTTGCCGGTCTGTTTTTCTACTTCATGTCGAAACTCTTTGAATTTCTCAAAAGTTTCCGACTTGTGTTTCATAAGATACACATAACCATAACGCGTTGCAACATCCGTAAAGGTTACGAAGTATTCATAACCACCTCTAGCCTAGCTAGACATGGGCCCACATACGTCACCATAAACGAGGGCTAACAGCTCAGTGGCAGTTACACCCTTACCACTAAAAGGCATTTTAGGCATTTTGCTTAATAAACAAGATTCGCAGACATCATATGAATTAGGATCAAATTTGTCCACGTTTCCACTCTTCGAAAGTGTGGATATACGAGCCTTGTTAATGTATCCCAGACAACAATGCCACAAATAAGTCTCAGTAGAATTACTCAATTTGAGCCATTTATTGGTCATGTTATATGTTTGAGATTCATTTATATTCAAAATATAAAGACTATTTATTGGGTTTCTAGGTTAGTCCCAAGATCATTTAAAGCAATGAATCATGTGTGAATACTCATAAAAGTATGGCGGAATCATACTTACATTGATCGGTTATGCGATGCGTCGAACACAAAACCTTTTGCTCATTCCATGAAGCTCACGGCAGTGTCCATTTTGTGCTCCTTGTGATTTTCGGTCACCACCTCCATGGAAGCTCCAAGCTCTAAGCTTTGTGTTGTGATTCCATCCTCATGAATAGGTTTCCCTATCACCTTTGGATGAATCTTCATGTGCTAGCATTGGAAAAATTTGCCACAAATTTTCCATTTACTTCTTGTTATTTTCGGCCTTGCTAAGAAAATGTAGAAAGAATATGTTTGGCCCTTGGCCGATTGTTGGATAGAGAGAGAGGAGGAAGTGTGTTGTTCTATTTTGTTTTCCAAAAACCTAAATCAACTTATTCCAAAAGTGTTACCAAAATTTTGGTATTAGGCTTTCAAAAAGTCAAACTAAAATTTGGAGCCAAAATGGCAATAAATGCCTTCCAACTACTCACATCACTAATGAATAGTGACTGGTTGTCAATCACTTAAAGTGACAAGACATCCATCACATGAATGACGAGTGATGTGACTTGTGGGCCGTACTTGAATTCGAAATGCGAGTGGGCCCGCAAACACTCTCGGGCTCGGGTTCGCTAATTCCGAATTAACGAATTTTCCGTTGCGACGTAATTAAATCAAATTCAATTAAATAATTTTGCCTAGCAAAATTACTATTCACGTCGCTTGCGAATTAATTCTAAATTAACTCGTTCGCCCGAATTAAAATCTAATTTTAATTCCGCGTCGAAATCCAATTTCGTATAATATATCGAATATATTATTTTATCGATTAATTCCAAATTAACAGTTCTCTCTCTCATTTAATATTTTATCCCAGATAAAATATCTCCGTAATTAATCCCAGATTAATTCTCTCTCTTATAATTAATCCCAGATTAATAAAGTGTGAGTCAGACGTCATCGGCGAATCTTCGGGAAACGACCCATGAGATCCCCGGATATGTTGGCAGTAAATCCGGTCGTCGGACTATCCGAACACGTACGTACCTAGTACTACGTTTTTACGGATTTACAAGACATGGTTGGCTTCTAGCAAAGCACCGTGCCTACCCAATTCTCCAGAAATATTCTTAAAGGAATATGTGATCTATATCAGGCGTAATATACGTAGTATTGGGTATTACGATCCAGTATCAGATGTCACGTGTAAGGCATGGGGCATGAATTGTGTCTGCCCCGTACGAAGAACATATCAGATCTCTGGTAACTAGTCTCTATAATCGGATAAATATGACCTAGTCATAATATCCCGATAGCTGCAGCATAAAAGAGCACCAGTTCCGTATCCTACGTGATCATCATCTCCACTATGACTGGAGTGATACTTCCATCTCGACATCACACCCAATACACTACGATTCTCAATATACCCATAAGAGGCGTACACAGAACCTGTTAAAGCCCTGGACGACCAAAACCAAAGTATATTGATTGTCGCAAGTATTAGCGGTGCAAGTCTCAGGTTAAGACCAAATACATCTACCCTGATTCGGACTTCCAGAGACACATAGTCATACTACCAATGGAATTCCGAGGGGTCTATCCAGAGAGAAGTTGTTTCCGTACCATCGGTAAACACAACCTCCTATTACACTTGCATGAGTATCCTATACCCAAATATATGAGAACTATGTCGTTATGCTCCCACAACGCGCACAAGTGTAATACTAGTCTTTTACGCATTATCGATGTCCAATCTCGATAATACTCTGACTAAGGATATTTAATGATTAAACCTTTGTGGATTGATACTGTCTCATATCATCTCAATCCAGAACTAATCATATGGACCTCTTATTATTTATATATCTTGGTAATCTAATTACAAATGATAAAAGGGCAATTTCCTTTGTCACATAGTTAATTTGTACAACAACACCATGATCTGTACAAATAGTGATGCTATAGGTCATAATTGTCCAACAATCTCCCACTTGGCCTATAGCCAATCACTCAAGTGTCCTACACCCGAACTATGTACGGTTCGCTCAAACTTCTGCTGAGGAAAGGCTTTCGTCAGCGGATTTGCAGTGTTTATTATCTGATGCGATTTATTCGATCATCACATCGCCACGATGTATGATCCGAACGAATCAGATGAATATTTGAAGTATATATCTGGATCGTTGATGAGACCATTAATTCTTAAGCCTGTGTTGTAGCCTAGCTCAACTGCTAACAGAACTACTCCTAATCTGATTAGGATTATTATCGATCCAAAAGGCTTCTATTGCTACCTCAGCTGCAGCAATAATCCACTTTTGTTGTTTATTCGGTAACAATATCTTGCTTGGAAGATCTCCAGCTCACTGTTCCGTTATTCAAACTATCTAGTACCTTTGTTACGACTTATTGTCATTTTATCGGTTAGGAAACTTGCAACGGTGAACCCAGTCACTTCAAGTTCTCCTTCTCCATAGTATAAGAAAGCATCCTTAGTTCATCTAAGTTACTAAAGGATGTTATTAACATCAATCCAGTGACTATCACTTGGATTGGCCTGATTGTGGCTCCATATGCTCAAAGCATATGAGACACTAGGTCGCGTACATTTATTTTAATGTACGAGTTCTCGAAGAGTATTAACAACTTTAAATCTATCCCATTAGATCTTTATTCCTAGAATAAAGGTTATTTCTCCCAAGAATTCTACGGAGAATTTTCATGAAAGCCAAGTTCTCACCGATTGTATTATGGGAATATCATTTCCAATAAATGACATGTCATCATTATATAGGACATTCACTGTCTGTGCGCTCCCACTAATCTCCTTATATACACAAGAATCATTTTCGTTTTGAATTAAATCATATACCATTATGATTACATCAAAACGATAGTTCCAAGAACTCAATGCTTGCTTCAATCCATAAATGGATCGAATAACTTGCAAACCTTGTTTGCCCGTTTTGGTACGAAAAAACCGTCAGGATGTTTTAAACATCCTCCAAAAGGTTTCCGTTAAGGAAAGCGATTTTGACATTCAGCTGTCATATTTCATAAATGAAACATGCAGCATCAGCAAGCATTATCCAAATGGATTTAACCATGGCAACTAGTAAAAGGTTTCGTCGTAATCGACTCCATGTTGATAACGATACCTTTTCGATACAAGCTCAGCTTTGTACGTTGGTATGTTGCCTTCCATGTATGTCTTCCTTAAAGACTGATATAGTACTAATAGGCACAATGCCTTCTGGTACAAGAACTAGTGTCCAAACACGGTTGGTATACATGGAATCCATTTCGGACTTATGGAACTTTGCCATAATAGGGAGTCGATACCTTGTTTCACTTCCTCATACGTAGTCAGTTCGTGTTCCTAAATAAGATTGACATATTTACGATGTGAGATCAGAAACCCATATCTTCCAGGTTATTTTCTGACTCTCTCCGACCTACGCGGTTCTTGTGTATTCGAAGATTATTGGTATAGTTTCATCCTTGATGAACTATTTGTGTTCCGTTAAGGAATCGGTGCCTTGAATAGTATTACTCCGATTTTCATCGAGTTTTACTTTCCTCCCACTTACCACTCCGTATAGGTATTCCTTTTAGGAAAACCGCATGGCGAGCAACAATTACATTAATCTCTAGTGAGTTGTATAAGTACTATACTTTGGTTTCCCTAGGATAACCCACAATTAGGCACTTATCCGATTTGGGTTCTAGTTTGGTATCATCCAAACATATGCCTAGCATTCCCAAATCTTCAGGAATGAGAAAACCATGTTTCTTTCATGTTCATATCTAATATGAAGTCTGTCAAAAAGATTTTATGGAACCTTATTCAAAATAAGTTTTGCACTGTTAATGCGTATCCCTTGAAGGAAATGGTAGCTCAGAGCGACTCATGATTAACCTTATCATGTCCAACAAAATTCGGTTTCTCGGTTCGGACACACCGTCAAACTGAAGTGTTCCGGGAGGAGTCCTCATTGAAAGAATACTATACTCTTTCAAGTATTTGAGAAACTTATTGCTTAAGTATTCTCCATCATGGTCTAACCGTGACGGTTTAATACTTTTGCTGATTTGTTTGTCTACTTCGTGTCGAAACTCTTTGAATTCATCAAAAGTTTATGATTCGTGTTTCATAAGAAACACATAACCATAACGTGATGCCACATCCGTAAAGGTTTCGAAGTATTTATATCCACCTCTAGCATAGCTAGACATGGGCCCACTTACGTCACTATGAACGAGGGCTAACAGATTGGTGGCACTTGCACTTTTACCAAGTAAAAGGTATTTTAGGCATTTTGCCTATTAAACTAGATTCGTAGACATTATTTGAATGGAATCAAATCTGTCCTAGTATCCACTCTTCGAAAGTGTGGATATTCGAGTCTTGTTAATTGTGTCCCAGATAACAATGCCACTTATAAGTCTCATCTGATCAAATCAGTTTGAGCTATTTGTTTGTAATGTTATATGTTTGAGATTTATTTATATTCAAAATATAAATACTGTTATTCACATCTAATGTGTTTATCTCAATATCATCTTTATAAATTAAAACACTTTAGTGTTCTATAATATAAAGGTATACCCGCAACGGGTTAAACCCTGATATAGAAATAATGTTTCTAGTCAAACTAGTTACATTTTAACAGTTTCCTAATTTAAGTACACACCCGAAGGGTAGTTCCTAAACTTAGGTATCTACGGTTAAAACAGCGACTGTCGTTCCATTTGCGATCCGCAGATTCATCTCAACTGAAGTCAATATCCTTCTTATCAGCAGATTCTGCATACCAGAACATATTTATGTACCACATCCAGTATGTAAAATCCAATTTTAATACTAGTAGTGAACATGTTAATGACAAACATATTTGAAGTCGGAGCCTTGCCCGTCTTCAATTCCTTCATGTCTGCCTTGTCCATACGGCAGTCACGCTTCCAGTGACCCCGTTTGCCACAGTTTAGGCAGACATTTCGGGATATGTCCTTTGTCTTCCCAGAAGATTATAATGATTTTGCCTTTGCCCTTTTTTTTTCACACCCCATAAGCCTTTGGCCAAGCCTTGGCCTTCTGGGATATTGAAGTAAGATGCGCCTTGCGCTTCTTGCCCTATTGCAAACTCTGGCTTTGTCTCATTGAGTATAGCCATTAACTCTCCAAGAGTTTTCTATTGTAATTTTTATACTTTTAAGATCTAAGGATAGATCTATGAAGATCCTTCAATTTCAATATCATACTATAATGATCTAATCCTTAGTTCTGACTAAGAAATTAAGGAGTCTTTGTGGCAAGCTTAACGGATTAAGCACTAAAGTTATCATCACATGAATATTCCAAATATCATGTTCTACTATTTGCTCAACTCCGGGCTTAGGCTCGAGACGTCACTCTATCAAATAAAGTAACTTCTCGGTCACCCAGGACTATCCTGAGATTTTATTCCTAATCTGAAAAATTAAAGCCGTTTAAAAACATTTTCACCCAGGTTTATGTTTTAAACGCTAATCTTTCATTTATCTTGATTGCTATAGTCCAACTATCCAATCAACGATTTTAGGTACTATTTATTATAATGATTACTATAGTCCAACCATATAATCAACTATAATTTAATTGGTTAAATTCAAATATATTGATTACTATAATCCAATATATAATCAACTATAATTTGAAATAGTTTGAATACAGTCCAACTGTTTAATTTAAAACAACTATAAATATTAGTCCAACTAATAAATAATTTATTTGACGAAAAATGAAATGAGCGCATATGGCAAGTAACTAAACGAATATTGCAAATTTAATACTTGCCTCCCACTATTTTTCGGTGAGCCTCTAACCCTCTGTTGAGTACTCGAGAAACCTTGTTTCCTAGTGGACTAGGATCCCGTTAAATAACACATAATCTTGACTTTGGCCAACAAATTGTATGATAATTAACTAGGTAGATCTCTAAGATCAATTGGATCCCATCCAATTCCTAGATCCAGTAGGTGGACATCCAAGTCCGAAACATATATCTTATATATGCCAATATATCCAATATATTTCTTAACCTTTTTCCTCTGAATCAACTAAGCCTTGGCTTTGGCAAAGTCCCAGTTAAGCGGAACCCATTGACTATGGAAAGCTTCGTAATCGATGTCGATGGACAAGAAGTGATCTTGACTTTGGCCAACAAATCACAACTTGGACAAGACACCGATATGGAACAAAGCCTTCATTATTCAAACACATCCGCGACGGACAAAGGTCTTGACTTTGGCCAACAAACCAGTGCCAATCTTGGATCTTGAGTAAGAATCACTCAATGGAAGGAAAAACGCTTAATATTTTGTGAGGGTTTTCGCGTAATTGGCAACCAATTAATTATCTTTGTTAAGGTCTAATCATCATACACCCTTAAACATGCATTCTAAAAACATAATAAGGCGCGTATAAATAAAATAATAATGATATGCGGATGGATACTTAACACATTGTTCCTATAACAAATCTCTCCTTTTTCCTCTCTCCCGCTAGAACAAGTATTACTTCTACCCGATTACATAACACTTCTAAAGAAACCTCATTTACATTGAGGGGAATAGGTGAGAAGAGAAATACAAAGAGTCAAGAGGTAATAGGCTGGACACGCAGGTCCAATTAATAAATTCTAAATTTATTACAACAATTTCCAAAATTGCCCTCACCCATCTAATATCCATCCGATATACATTATTCATACATCGCATCCATGTATTCACACAAAGCATGTTATCAATCAATCTAATCCAATTAATTAATCTGAAATTAATGACCATCCAATGTTCAAACAACGATTTGATTTTTCGCGAGTCAAACTCGTTTTACGAATAAGTACTCAAAGTACGAATTCACGAATTATATTAAACTACAACATTAAATCCAATTTAATTTGTATTTAATACTAATTCTATATTTAATTCTAAATTAAATAATTACACTTTTTAATGTGCCTTTACGACTTAGATTCTAAATCTAATCGTTACGGGTCTCAAAGCCCGATTAACATCCAATGTTAATTTAATTAAAGTCCAATGGGCTTTTAATTAATTTCTTAAGGCATGGACTTTTGGTCAATATGGGTCAAACCCAAATACTAAAGCCCATTTAAGGAATCACCCTTATTTTCCAAGAAACCAATTTAGGCCCAATTAAAATTAAAGGTCCATTAAGTCATATTTGGACTTTATGGATATGGTTTTGGGCCCAATTGGATCCAACCAATTAGCCTAAACCAAACTTGGCCCAACCAAGCCCATTAAGCCCAATTACAACTTTACAAGCCCAATTCCAAATTTGGCCTAATTAATTAAATTACCAAAATTCCAAATTTCATAATTTAATTAACCTAAAGTGTATGCCATAATTAATTAACCAAATTAACATTTCCAAAACACCAATTTACTCAATTAATTATGCTAATCATCATCAAAACATGTCCAACACATTTGAATCAAAAATCAATCATTTTCCATGCTACATCATTCACGGCAATTGGGAAATTTTTGTCAAATTCAATCCAATTAAATCTCAAATCAACATTTCCCAAATATTTCAACTCATCCAATGATCAAAATCAAAAAATACCATGACATTAGGGCACACACCATATTCGGCCAAGCCAAGTGATTTGGGGAAAAATTGATCCAATCTATTTTTCACAAAATTGATCACAAACAACTCCAATTCATCCATATACAAGCATGCTCAAACAAGTAATTTAGTCAAAACATGCTCAAATCCAATTTACCCAAATTTTACCCTAATCAAATTTCATGCTCAAAATGGCTCTGAAACCATTGTTGGATTTCTAGGTTAGTCCCAAGATTAATTAAAGCAATGAATCATGTGTGAATACTCATAAAAGTATGGTGAAATCATACTTAGATTGATCGGTTATGCGATGCGTCGAACACAAAACCTTTTGCTCCTTCCATGAAGCTCACAGCAATGTCCATTTTGTGCTCCTTGTGATTTTCGGTCACCACCTCCATGGAAGCTCCAAGCTCCAAGCTTTGTGTTGTGATTCCATGCTCATGAATAGGTTTCCCTATCACCTTTGGATGACTCTTCATGTGCTAGCATTGGAAAAATTTGCCACAAATTCTCCATTTACTTCTTGTTATTTTCGGCCTTGCCAAGAAAATGGAGAAAGAAGAAGTTTGGCCCTTGGCATTCTTCTTCATTTACCCTGTACAAATAGTGATGCTATGGGTCATAATTGTCCAACACTATTATTAACATCTACTGTACATATCAAAATGTCATCTTTATATAAAAAAACATCTTGCCCTTCAAAATACAAAGGTACATCACAACGGGTTAAACAAAATGCAGAGATGATGTTCCTAGTCAAACTAGGTATAAAATAACAGTCACCTAATGTAATTACATGCCCCAAGGGCAGATACAAAACATAGGTCCCAACGGCCAAAACAGCGACTCTCGTCCCGTTTCCGACTCGTAGGTCGATCTCGTCTGAAGCCAGTCTCCTGCTAATCAGCAGATCCTGCACATCAGTATATATGTGAGTACCACATCCAGAATAAAAAAATCCAATTTTTTAAAACCAGTAGTGGACATGTTTATAACAAACATACCTGAAGCCGGAGCCTTGCCCGTCTTCACTTCCTTCAATTCCACCTTGTACTCACGGCAGTCACGCTTCCAGTGACCATGTTTGCCACAGTATAGGCAGACGTCTTGGGATATGTCTGTAGTCTTCCCAGAAGACTGTGATGATTTAGCCTTTCCATTCTTCTTCATTTTCTTCACACCCTCAGAAGCCATCGGCCAAGCCTTGGACATCTGGGATGTCGAAGTAAAGTGCCCTCGCGCTTCTTGCCCTTCAGAAGCTCTGGCTCTGCTTCTTTCAGCATCGCCAATAACTCTCCAAGAGTTTTCTCTTGGTTCATTATGTTATTGTTCATGACATACCCGCCCCAACATTCGGACATAGACTGTAAGATCAAATCTATGGAAGTCTCGGCCCCGAAGGTTATGCCCAGTTGACCTAGCTGTTTGATGTCAGCAATCATCTACGCACATAGTACTCAACAGATGTACCCTCTGACATACGCGATCGAAATAGCTTCTTTTGCAACTTATGCTTCTAAGATCTAAGATTAGACCTGTGAAGATCCTTCAATTTCAACATCATGCTATAAGGATCCAATCCTTTGTTCTGACGATGAAATTGAGGAGTCATTGCGACAAGCATGACAGATTGAGCACTAAATTTATCATCACGATGAGTCTTCCAAAACTCATGCTCTACTATTTGCTCAATTCCGGGCTCAGGCCCGAGAGGTTTCTCTATTACATAGAGTAACTTCTCGGCTCCCAAGACTATCCTGAGGTTCATCTCCCAATCTGGAAAACTGGAGTCATTAAAGACATTGTCGCCCATGATAATATCCCTAACGCTAATCTTTCCATCCATCTTGATTTCAATAGTCCAACTATCCAATCAACGATTTCGAGTACACTCAAAATGCAATGCTTACTATAGTCCAACTATATAACCAACTACAAATGGAGTAGTTTGAATACAGTCCAACTGTTCAAAGAAAACAATAATCAATATTAGTCCAATTAATAAATTTATAACAACGATAAATAATATAAAAGAGCGTGTGTAAGCAAGTATTAAACGAAATTACAAATTTAATACTGGCCTCCCACTATTTTTCGGTGAGCCTCTAACCCTCTGTTGAGTACTCGGGAAACCCAGTTTCCTAGTGGGCTAGGATCCCGTTAAATAACACACAACCTTGACTTTGGCCAATAAGCTGTATGAAACTTAACTAGGTAGATCTCTAAGATCAATTGGATCCCATCCAATTCCTAGATCCGGTAGGTGGACCTCCAAGTCCAATTATATATCCAATATTTATATCCTAACCTTTTCCTCTAAATCAGCTAAGCATTGGCTTTAGCTCAACAAGCTTAATGATTCCAGTTAAGCGCGACCCATTGACAGTGGGAAAGCTTCGTAATCCACGTCGATATACAAAAGTGACCTTGACTTTGGCCAACAAGTCACAGCTGCCTAAGACATGCGATATATAACAAAGCCTTCGTGGTTCAAACACATCCGCGATGGACAATGATCTTGACTTTGGCCAACAAATCAAAGCCAATCTTGGATCTTGAGAGAGAACCACTCAATGGAAGGAAAACACTTAATATATAATGAGGGTTTTTCGCGTAAATTGGCAACCAATTTATTATCTTTGATTAGGTCTCATCATACACCCTTAAGCATGCATTCTAAAAGCATAATAAGGCGTGAATAAATTAATAATGATATGTGGATGGATATATAACAAATTGTTCCTAGAACAAATCTCTCCATTTCCTCTCTCCCGCTAGCACTATTCTTACTTCTACCCAATTACATAATACATTAAAGAAACCTCAATTAAATATTTGGATGTATCCAGTAGCTTCGTAGAGTAGAGTATTGATATAAATTGAATTTTTTGAATATTAGTATATTGAATATGAGCATTCGGTAGAATCTGAGTGAAAACGGAACGAGTTTGATCAATCCCATAGAATATGCAAGTTTTCGGTAAAAGTGGGTTTTTGCATATAACGACATGTTTTGATTTTAACGATATTTATGAGTTATATATGATATTACGAATATAGTTGGATAAATCTGGGTAGGTTCGGAGGGTTTGGCACCATTCCGTAGCGTTTGCGAAAATTTTTGGAAGATTTTCCAAAAATGCTTAAACCGAGAATTTAGGTGAACTAGTGGCTTGGAATAATATATAATGGTGTTTTAAGATTATTGAAACTGAAAGCATTGAAAATGGACTTGATTTGGTTGTTCTGGAAAGATTCGGGATTTTATCGTAGTTTAGTCGAGAACTCCGTAAGTTGTGTTTCTGACGGCATTTCACCATTTATTTTGACAGATGTGACTAGGACCTGAAGTGCTCGTGAAGCCAGGTAAGTAACCCATGTGATGAGAACTTAAATTGGTGATTTCGTGCTTAATTATATATATATACAGATGATTGAGATGTTAGGTTAAAAGATGATAGTTAAGGTATATTCTTGATAACGAAATTCGAGATTACTGATAAGCAGAAAATATATCAATATTTACCACCCCTTTTACTTAATATTTTGTATATTTTCTTGAGTTTCGTGAATATTTTGATGTGTTTTGTGTAGTTTGTAGATAAATAAGGTTTCAGGACTCACTGGAATCAAATCAGGGCCAAAACAGCGAAAAACAGACAAAAAGGGAAAAATTGTCATTTATGCATCGCGACACGCAACAGTTACTGTTCTGCTAACACTTATCATCATGACGTCAGCACAATAATTCAACATGTCGATACTACGCGTCATTGCTTACGTCAGCGTCGCGACGCGCATAACTTCATGCGTCGCGACGCCTTTTGCCAATAGCCACGTGTCATCATCTTGTGAAAGCCGCGTACATGTGTGGAAGATCAACAGCGCATCATGATGCGTAATGTTTCACGCATCGCGACGCGTGGCACCAAGTTTTGCCTATAAATTGAGGCCGAAATCAGAATGAAAACTCATACCTTCTTTTGGGGATTTCCTTAAGAATACTAAGAAAATTGTATCTTTTTTGTTTATTTACAGCTTTCTTGTATTTAATTTTTATTTTATGCAATAGTTCTTTCTTTATTTTACTTTTCAGTAAGATGAGGTAACTCATCTCTACTATGGTGAAAGGTTAAGCTTTTATTACTAATATTTAAATTAATCTCCCTTAATTATAATATATAAACTATTTTAAAACATGATTTAATGGGATACCGCCTTTATGGTCAGTTGGACTTAATTAAATTGATTTTAACCTGACTAAATTGGATACCGCTTTTATGGTCGGTTGGAATTAATCATAAATTTGACTTAATCAGGATACTGCTTTTATGGTTAGTTGGTAATATCATGCAGAGTTTATATATCATAATAAAGGAGATATCTAAATTAGAAGTAATAAAAGTAGATCATCTAACCCCCAATATTTTCTTTTATTGTTTATTTATCTTTTTAATTTCCAAGCTTTACTTTATGTCATTTATTTTATTTATGTCTTTAATATTCTTAGATATGTGTGGTAACTAAACCTCGTATCTAGGGTTGTGATGAATTCCATTATCACCGTTTTATAAGTGGTTATTTTATGTCTTGTGTAATATTATGGTTTATTTATTGAGCCTTAAGCTTAATGCTTCTTGTTAACTGGCTATTAATAAGATTGATTTGGTAAACTTATAATGAACTTGGAAAATGGATTTTAGGTTTAGCCTTAGACTCAATAGCTCACGATCTCACATTAGGGCAAGAGACCCTCACGTAGATTTCCTTACAGGATAGGAATATACCTGTTGGGCGGGAGTATCCATAATTGGAACTTAATCGTAATGAATTCAGATAACTTGGTTAATATATGAATATAGTTAATTGGGTTACCCTGGGTGTTTGCATCTGACCATCGGAAGAGGCTTTTGCATATTTTCGTGTTCCAGGTTAATAAACCGATATATTGCACAAAATGAGATAATCACTTCATCTTTAAAAAATATTGGAAAGATTCACAACCCTATATAGTTTTATAATATTGAATTTTCCTTTAATTTACTTTCGCACTGTTTTATTTACTTGTTTTCAGACAAAAATCACCATCCAATCAAAAATCGATCTATTAAATACTTGTAAACATTTAACATCATAAATTGATAGCAAAGGTATTAAGTCCTCGTGGGATCGATATATTTTATACTACTTGAGTGATATGTACGCTTGCGTTACGTGAGTGATTTCAACGATCAAGTATTTGGCGCCGATGCTGAGGACTTATTTATTTTTTACTATTAATTTTGGGGTTAGATACTTTACTTGCGTCTAATTTCTTTTTACTTATTTTTTTATGTTTTCTTATGTTTCAGGTTCTCATACACTACATGAGACGAACCAGAAGCTTTGAAATTCGTCCGCTTGACCCATAAATTGAAAAAACAATCAGACAGTTGAGAAATGAAAAGTTGAGAAGGCCAAGAAGCACTGATCAACATGAAACCTGAACCATTGGAAGTTGCACCACCAATTACCATTCGAGACAGAACTATTCCGATGAATGACGGCTTCATATCATGCATTGTACTTCCTCACTTACCAGCAAATGCGTGTGACATCAAAACATGCAATTCAGATGATACAACAATCAGTACAGTTTGGGGGAGTGCAATTGAAGATCCTAATGCCCACATCAGCAACTTCCTGGAAGTTTGCGACACATTCAATTACAACCGAGCGGCTGAAGAAGCAATGAGACTGCGTGTTTTTTCATATTCCTTGAAAGACAGAGCTAATGCTTGGCTCCATTCACTACCAGCAGGTTCCATCATAACTTCGAACAATTTTGCCACCAAATTCCTTGCAAAGTACTTTCCCCCAGCCATAAGTGTAAAGCTGGGGAATGACATTCCATCCTTTATACAATATGACTTAGAATCCCTCTGCGAAGCTTGGGAGAGATATAAGGAATTGCTCCATAAATGTCCTCACCATTAAATTGTAAAGTGACTTCAAGTCCAATCCTTCTACAATGGGCTTTTTGGATTGATGAGAACTACAATTGATGATGCTACTGGAGGAGCTTTAATGGAAAAATGAGAAGATCAGGCTTGGGACTTAATTGAAGAAATGGCCGACAACAATTCCTTGTGGCCAACAGAAGAAGTATGATTCAACGAATAGCGGGAATCTACGAAGTTAGAGCCAACACAGCATTGAATGCCAAACTGGATCAGATATGCAAATTCATGGAAAATCTTAGCATGTAAGGTAATGCTGGATCCACAAGTTCACCATATGGAGGAGCACCACAAGCAAACCAACATGATGAGATGGTGAACTATGTCAGTAACTTCAACAGATAGGGGAACAATCCATATTCCAACATCTACAACCCAGGTTAGAGAAATCATCCCAATTTCGCATGGAGTAACAATTCAGGGCAAATGAACATTCCACCACCCGGATTCCAACAGCAAAACAATGGCCAAGAGTATGAAAAAGAACCAGGAATAACAGAAGTGTTGGCCCACTTGAAAAAACTAGACGGAAAATATGACTCTCAAACATCCAAATATGATGCTATGTTTCAATCCCAAGTAGCATTAATTCAAAGCCATGCAGCATCTTTGAAATCACTGGAGAATCAAATAGGACAATTGGTCAATGCTCAGAGTTACAGACCGCAAGGAACCCTTCTTAGCAACACAGAACCAAATCTAAGGAACATGGGGAATGAGCAATGTCATGCCATCACTTTGAAAAGCGGTACTGAAATCAACAAAGATGTTGGAATCAAGGCATCCACTGAGGAAGTTCAAAAAGAAAGCAGCGAAGCAGAACCACAGATAGAAGAAATAGAAGAAAATGAAAATGATCGAGAAAGATTCACTCTACCTCCATCTTTTCCACAGCTTCTCCAGAAAAATAAACTAGACAAGTAGTTTGCTCGAAATCTGGAGATCTTCAAAAAGATGCATATCAACATTTCATTTGTAGAAGTGTTGGAACAAATTCCCAGCTATGTCAAATTCATGAAAGATATTTTG
Source organism: Zanthoxylum bungeanum (assembly GCA_019454045.1). Classification (NCBI taxonomy): domain Eukaryota; kingdom Viridiplantae; phylum Streptophyta; class Magnoliopsida; order Sapindales; family Rutaceae; genus Zanthoxylum; species Zanthoxylum bungeanum. The sequence continues at coordinate 46,961 of SKCR01036932.1, read as the reverse complement.
TCACGAAAATGAAGATTGGGAGATTACGAGACAATAGCATTAATAGAAGATGCAGCGCCATCATTCAGAGGAAACTTCCCCCAAAGTTGAAAGATCATGCAGTTTCACTATCTCTTGCACCATTGGAGAACATAACTTCGGTAAGGCTTTGTGTGACTTAGGTGCGAATATTAACTTGATGCATTTTTCCATTTGCAGGAAACTACAAATTGGAGAAGCAAAACCCACCTCAATCTCTCTGCAACTTGCTGATAGAATGCTCACATTTCCGAGAGGTGTAGTTGAAGATGTGTTGGTCAAAGTTGAAAAATTCATTTTCCCAGCAGATTTTATTGTCCTTGACATGAAGGAAGATGAAGACGTGCCCATCATCCTTGGGAGACCATTCTTGGCTACAGGTCGAACCATTACTGATGTATAAAAAGGTGAACTAACCATAAGGGTACATGACCAATAAGTAACATTCAATGTTTTCAAAGCCATGGAATTCCCGAATGATGAAAAGAAGAAGGAATGCTTCAGACTTGATGTGATAAATAGTACCATCCGGAACTCCGATGCAATGCAAAGCTCCACTGACAAACTTAAAGCATGTCATTCACCTGTGGAGCCTGAAGATAAAGCGTAATGCATACTGAAGAAGTTAAATCTTGATTTACAAGCAACAAGAGAGAAACAAATCCACAAACTCAATGAATTGGAGGAATTTTACATATAACTTTTTGAGAATGCCAAATTGTACAAAGAAAAGGCTAATAAGAGACATGATGAGAAGTTAGTGCGCATACAACTGGAACCGGGGTAGCGGGTATTGTTAAAAAAATCAAGGTTGAAACTTTTCCCTGGGAAGTTAAAATCACGGTGGTCAAGTCCATTCTTAATCGCCAAAGTTTTACCAGATAGAGCTGTTGAGGTACTTGATCCCAACTCCAATGATACATTCAAAGTTAACAGCAAGCATGTCAAGCACTACTGGGGAGAATCATTTGAGCGACAAAAAAAAAGTGTCACACTTTCAGATCCAGCCTAACATTCGGGCAGTCATGTCTAGCTGACGACGTTAAACTTAACGCTAGCAGAGAGGCAACCCATGTATTTTGTGTATATATTAAGATTTGGTGTGTTTTATTTTTATGTGTTTAATTTTATAGGCAAAGTCACATTTTATTATGGAAGACGTTCTCACAAATCTTCACAAGTAATTTCCTTCTCTACCTCAAAACTCTTTGATGAAAGTCTACAAGGCTCACATGGAACGGATGAGACTTCCGATGATCAAAGGTATTCCTAATGACATTCGTTGGATTATTGAAGCACGAGTCCGATTAGCAAGTACTAGTGCTATAAATTCAGCTCGTTATTGCACTCTCGAATACATCTAAATTTGAGAAAGAAATACATAAAAAAAAATGGAAGCAACTTCAAGAAGACGAGTTGTTAACATCTGTGTGTTTTGCGGTACTAGTGTTGTTCTAAACCAGGTTCGTTGAGGCAGCACAGGAATTGGTTAGAGTCATAGCTGAAAGGAATATGTACTTAGTATATGGCGGTGCCAATCTTGGACTAATGAGGTATATTGCAAGGGCTGTACAGGAAGGAGGTAGTCAAGTTTTGAGAGTCATCCCAAAACCTTTGGCAGAGGCGAATCTGATAGGACCATCAAACGGAGAGGAATGCATCGTGCCAGGTACGTTTGAATGACTTGTTGAAATGATTAATCGTGCCGATACTTTTATTGCTTTGCCAGGTGGCTTGGGCACGATGGAGGAAATTTTTACAGTAGTATCTTGGGCGAACTTGAATATACACCAGAAACCAATTGGACTGTTTAACGTTGATAGATTTTATGACTTTTTTGTGTTTCTTGATGATTCCTTAAGGAATGGTTTCGTGTCAAAACCTGTAAAAGATATCCTTTTCACTGCCAGAACTGCCCATGATTTAATTGACCAACTTTTAGCCTTTGAACCACAAATTGACCCTATCATTTCCAAGATAAACTGGTCAGATAATGATCGTGGTAAAAAATGTCGGATAAATCTAGATCTTAACCTTTAATTTTCTTTTTAGATGTAGAATTTCAGCTAACCAGGTACTGTCTTCTAAAGTCTTCTTCTAGTTTTTAGACATTGAGGACAATGTCTCAATTAGGGTTGGGGAATGGGAATAGTTGATTAGTATCTTATTTTTATTTTTTTCGTTGTGTTGTTTTTTCTTGTTTTTTTTAGTCAAAATTTCAAAAAAAAATTAAAAAAATAATAAAAATATTTTGTTTTTTTAACTTGACTAATCAGGTGAAATTGGTCTGAGATAGCTGAGTAAGGAATTTCCACTCCTGAGACGTATCTCAACCTATTTCGTAACAAGTTAATCTTTGTTTATTTCCTTTTGAATTATTTAAATTGTGAATTCTCCATAATACTAACTAAATTGGATCTTCATATGCTTAGTTGACATGTATTATCAACATGCATGGTAATATACGGCCATGAGTTGTAATTGAAAAGTTTGTAATATTCAGTGCTCTAGTTTAATTGGAGGAAGAAAAAGCGATGGAATAATATAAAAAATTATTACATCTGATATTCGAGTAATTAAGTCTGTAGGGGTGTTTTAACACCTAGTGCCCTAAAGCCAACTGGTTTGGGAGTCACTGGCCCAAAGCTCGCTACATGGATTGAAGATGTTGTAAAAAAAAATTAAAAAAAAAACATATGAGATCTGAGTAATTAAGTCTGTAAGCGTGTCTTAACACATAGTGCCCTAAAGCCAACTGGCTTGAGAGTCACTGGCCCAAATCTCGCTATATGGATTAAAGATGTTGTAAATAAATTAAAAAAAAAATCAAAAAAATCCATTGCTAAAAAAGGTGTGAATTCTGATATAACTTTAGGAAAAAAAAATATTACTATCTTTTCAACTACATTTATGAATATTATGGGCACAATGAGCCGATTAATACCTTGTTGGTTGTGTATATGGAGAATGGTAAAAATAATCGGAGAATTTACTCATTTGGGAGTTTAGAAAGAAAGAAAACATCTATTAACTTGGATAAGAGTTTCACTTGTTTAGTCACTAACTTGTTTAATCTTTTTTCTTTTGTGTGCATTTGACGTCTGTGGGTATCGTTGCTGTAAGCCCTCACGAAACTACAACTCATCCACTAGGGACACCTAGGGGTTTAAAGGCTTGTTGCATACGCTAAATGCAACCGTGATCCCTATGAAAGTGGCTTAGTTTAATTTTATTTTCAAATTGTTTATTGTATTTTATTTTGTTGTTTTGCTCGAGGACTAGCAAAATGTTAGGTTTGAGGGTGTGATAAGCGGAAAATATATCAATATTTACTACCCATTTTACTTAATATTTTGTATATTTTCTTGAGTTTTGTGAATATCTTGATGTGTTTTATATATTTTATAGATAAATAAGATTTCAAGACTCACTGGAATCAAATTGGGGCCAAAATAACGAAAAACGAATAAAAATGGTAAGATTATCATTTACGCATCGCAACGTGCACATCATTTGTGTCGCGACGTGCAACAGTTACTGTTCTGCCGACACTTGTCATCATGACATCAGCACAATAATTCAGCTTGTCGACACTACGCGTCATTGCTTACGTCAGCATGACATCAGCGTCGCGACGCGCATAACTTCACACGTCGCGATGTCGAGCCAATAATTCTACCGACAGCCACATGTCATCATCTCATGAAAGTCGCGTACACGTGTTGAAGATCAATGGTGCATCACGACGCGTAATGTTTCACGCATCGCGACGTGTGGCACCAGGTTTTGCCTATAAATTGAGGCCTAAATCAGAATGAAACTCATACCTTCTTCTCTGGATTTCATTAAGAATACTAAGAAAATTGTATCTTGTTTGTTTATTTACAGCTTTATTATATTTAATTTTTATTTTATGCAATAGTTCTTTCTTTATTTTACTTTTCAGTATGAGGAGGTAACTCCCCTCTGCTGGGGTGAAAGGTTAAGCTTTTATTACTAATATTTAGATTAATCTCCCTTAATTATAATATATAAACTATTTTAAAACCTGATTTAATGGGATATTGCCTTTATAGCCGGTTGGACTTAATTAAATTGATTTTAACCTGACTAAATTGGATAGCGCCTTTATGGTCGGTTGGAATTAATCATAAATTTGACTTAATCATGATACTGTATTTACGGTCAATTGGTGATGTCATGCAGAGTTTATATATTATAATAAGGGAGATATCTAAATTAGAAGTAATAAAAGTGGATCATCTAACCCCCGATATTTTCTTTTATTGTTTATTTATCTTTTCAATTTCCAAGCCTTACTTTATGTCATTTATTTTATTTATGTCTTTAATATTCTTGGATATGTGTGGTAACTAAACCCTATATCTATGGTTGTGATGAATTCCAATATACCGTTTTATAAGTGGTTATTTTATGTCTTGGGTAATATAAAGGTTTATTTATTGAGCCTTAAGCTTAATGCTTCTTGTTAACTGGCCATTAATAAGATTGATTTGGTAAACTTAAAAGAACTTGTAAAAAGGATTTTAGGTTTAGCCTTAGACTCAATAGCTCACGATCTCACATTGGGGCAAGAGACTCTTAGGTAGATTTCCTTACAAGATAGAAATATACCTGTCGGGTGGGGGTAGCCATAATTGGAACTTAATCTTAATGAATTCAGATAACTTGGTTAACCTAGGAATATAGTTAATTGGGTTACTCTCGGTGTTTGCACCTGACCATCGGAAGAGGCTTTTGCATATTTTCGTGTTCCAGGTTAATAAACCGATATATTGCACAATTATGAGATAATAACTTCATCTTTAAAAGATATTGGAAAGATTCACAACCCTAGATAGTTTTATAATATTGAATTTTCCTTTAATTTACTTTCGCACTTTTTATTTACTTGTTTTCAGACATAAATCATCATCCAATCAAAAATCAATCTATTAGATACTTGTAAACATTTAACATCATAAATAGATAGAAAATGTATTAAGTCCTCGTGGGATCGATATATTTCATACTACTTGAGCGATACGTGCGCTTGCGTTACGTGAGTGATTTCACTAATCAATTACGTATGGTTATGATAATCGACTACCACATGTATATATCTTTGTTATTGATATGAAATGAGCTTAATGTTTATGTGTATGTGTTGATATGTTTTATGAAACGTGCGAGCATTTTTCATATGGATGGGTTTGTTGAAATGGGGTATGGGCCCAATTTGTATATATTGGATGAGTGAGATGTCACCAGCTCGTAATTGACTGTGGTTGACTTTGCTGTTGTGTATATGGATAATGGCATTACATTGCATCGCTTGACTTACATGATCTTATGGTTGCTATGATGATGCATATGTATTTTGAATACCTAGAGGGAGACACAGTGGACATGGAATAATACAGATCCAGGACCAAGGGGACGGCGAGACGTAATGCCCATGAATCCTAGTTACAGTGAGTGGATCATTTTTTCAAATTGATTTTTACTTATTTGCTTTTGATATAAGATTTACTTTTCCACAAATAAGGCGTTAGCCGAAATGATTTCCAGTTAATTCATGTTTGAGAATGATTTTGAAAGCTTTGATTTTGAAAGTAAGATTTTGATGATTTTTAAAGGCATGGGGAAAAATCCACCTCAGATGTGACTTACGAAATTGACGGTTACTGGAATTGATGGATTAAACATATGCACATGTAGAGTAGGACTAGAGAGACAGCGATACGTAACACCCATAGTGTTGGGATATATGCCCTAGAGCATCATGTAATGTAAATAGTATTATGTTTTATGAAATAAAACGATGCATTATTCATTTATCCAAGTGTTTTTTTAATATCGCATATTGTATATTATCAAGTTTACCCTAGATTACTCATGTGCCTTCAGATTTAGTGTATAAGTGTCATACACAAGAGGATTTCAGTCTGAAGTTAGTAATCTAAAATAGTCCATAGAGAGAAAACAAAGCGGGTACTTTATTTGTGATTTATCTATAGCTGCGGTCCATTCTATAATTGTATCGAGACCTTGATCTGAGTCGTTCATGCGGAGACATGAGAATGGAGGCACCTTGTATGATGTGATCATATAGGACTGTGGACCCATATAGAAATGAGTTTCTTATAATATCCGTTAAATAAAGAAATTCATTTCGATCTACTAGATGGTTATATATGGATTGATCTTAATCTTGAGTGTACTTCGAACTCCTGCATACCAGACTATGTCCTTTGATTTGCGAAGGTGAGGTTGGTGTAGCAGTCCCGACCAATAGCTACGTACTTTTGGGACATGGTTTGGTGTGTAGCTGAGGACGTTTTACATAGACATGGAGTTCACTTCTTCTTGCGAGAAGTAGATGAGTATCTTCCTTAAGGGTTGAATCGGTACTTGAATCGTTAGAGCACTCACGAATAGAAAGATTAAAATTCATAATGGTTATGAATAAATCGTTCATTAGAGAATCAATGGTACTTAGGGTAAAAATAATTAGAGGGGTATAATGGATATTATGACTCGGCTCTAATTACGAGATACTCGTGAAGGGTTAATTTGTATGTAATGACTATATTGATGGACATCGATGTGGTTCGGCTTAATATCTATCTACGGCAACGAGAGTGCAGCTTCGGGTTTTTAGTGGAATAATCCAGAGTTAATGATTCAGAATATTTAATTAAGAGCTTAATTAATATTCTGAGATTATTGGAGCTCGAAACCGTAGGTCTATTTGGTCTCCGTGTTAGCTCGATATACTATAGTAGATTAAATATAATTGGATAATCCAATTATATACTCACATATAAAAATATTATTAATATGATTAATAATATTATTTTGTCACACTTGAAACTATATATTAAAATTTAATATATGGTTTTAATAATTATATGATAATAATAATTGTTTCCAAGTGCTTAGTCCAATGGGTTAAGTTTTGGCCTGCCATTTGGGAGACCAGGGTTCAACTCATGAGAGCAACATTTGTAAGAGCCTGAGACAGCACTGGGTTTTACTCACTCAGACCGGGTTCCAATGACACCTGATATGGGATGAGGAGGGGGTTTCCCGGTATTCCAAAAAAAATTATATGATAATTATTAAATGCATAATATTAAATTATATATGATATAATTTAATGAGGTCATTATTGGGATTTCAAGTTTTGGGTTTTGGAAACCCTTGAACTTGAATGCTTTTGGAAGTTTGTAATATCCCGAATTATTTTAATATGTTTGCGTAAATTTATTTCCGCACGAGGCCTCATTTGAACGTGAAGTTAATTTTTATTGTTAAAAGGGAACTTCTCAATAAATTAATTATAAGTCAATAACAATTAAACTTGAGGGGTTGAATTGAGAATTACCATAATAATAATAGTAATTCTAGATATTTCTAGATATATATACACATGTATTAAACTATTAATAACAATAATAATTCTATATTATAACTAATATCCATAATCTAGATTTTTCATTATATAAGCACACGTGGGGACACTCAACACCACTCATTTTTGATACACACAGACACGTGATAAGCACACACGCACACAGGTCATAGGATACACGCACTGGATTCACGACAACACAGAACAAGAAAGAAGAAGAGAGACAGTGGAAAGATCGAGAGAGAAGGGGGAGGTCGAGAGAGTGAGTGAGAGTCTGAGAGAAAGAGAGTGGGTGTCGTACCCCTGGCACCGGCGAGTCCCCCAGCTTAGGCAGTGAACAGAGAAGAACAGAGGCAAAGGAAAGCTAGCGAGTGAGAGAGCAGAGGGAGAAAAGAATGAAGAATGATTTGAGAATTGAAGCCTAGAATCTAAATTTCAGAAATTTCTTCGTGTGTTCTTATCTGCATATGAAACTAGTAAGTATACTGAGACAATGATTTCCTTGAGACTGTTTGCTTTTGATATGTTTGGGTAAATTATTAAATCGAAAAGATTGGGTAAAATTAGATGATTGGAAGTGTATCAAAATACTCAAATTTGGCTTTTAATTATGAGATTGAAAGAAATGAATTTGATTGAAGAATGGGGGAGAAATCGGCAGAACCCTAGGAATTTAGGGGTTTCTAAAATTTTGGATATAAGAATGTTAAATGATTGAATTGGAATTCTAATAAGTAAAGTAATAAGTATTTATGTGTTTATTTGTTCATAAAATCTAAGTTTGTGAATTTGGTTATTTCATTTATTAACTGATATCATTTTAAGTGCTCATGCTTGGCATATGCCTGAATAGATGTGTTTGTTCCATCATGATATTCACGATATTTTTTTTATCACAGTAAGTTTGATATTCACGGATTTTCTTTTTATCACAGAAGTTTCTTTAGAAATTAGAACAGTTATCTATATGTAGAAAATGATTTTAATAGTACCTTTTTGTCCATGTTTTGATGTATATCTCATTGTGCCTTTAATAGAGAAATTTGTTATAAAAATAATATAATTGTTAGTTTAGTCTACTTTCTTGAGCTCTTGAAAAGAATAAGATATGATTATGTTGGGTGTCCAAGGATAATTAAAATTATTGGTTCGGTTGGTGTTTCGTTGTAATTATAATGGTTGATTGGATGTTGAATCACAGTTCCTCTGAGATACTTAAGGATGTTCTTAACATCAATCCAATGACTATCACATGGATTGGCCTGATTGTGACTCCATATGCTCAAAGCGTATGAGACATCAGGTCGCGTACATTTGTTTCAATGTACGAATTCTCGGAGAGTGTGAACAATCTTTAGATCTATCCCAGTAGATCTTTATTCCTAGAATAAAGGTTGTCTCTCCCAAGAATTCCACGGAGAATTTTCATGAAAGCCAAGCTTTCACCGATTGTATTATGGGAATATCATTTCCAAGAAATTATATGTCATCATTACTTAGGATAATCACTGTCAGTGCGCTCCCACTAACCTCCTTATATATACAAGAATCATTTTTTTTTGAATTAAATCATATATCAAATCATGCTTAAATCATGTTTAAATCAAATTTACCCAAATTTTAGTATATAACTCTAATCAAATTCATGCTCAAATAGGCTCCATGATACCATTGTTAGGTTTCTAAAGTGTCCCAAGATCAATCTAAGCAAGGAAATCATGTGAATACTCAAAGAAGAATAGCGGAATTAAACTTACTTTGATCGAATTTTGGAGGTGTTGAACATAAAAACTTTTGCTCCTTTGAGGATTCTCCAAGCTTCCTCTTTGAAGTAGAAATCCAAGCTCCAAGCTTAATGGTGATTCCAAGCTCAAGGGTTGGTTTCCCTATCACCTTAGATGATTCCTTGTAAGTGCTAGCTTGTGAAATTTTTGCTACAAAAATTCCAAATCTTCCTTGTAACTCTCGGCAATGAGAGAAATGGAGAGGGAGAGAAAAACGCTTCCAAAACCGTGAGAGAGAGAGAGAGTGAATGATGAAGTTGTATTTTTGACTTGTGTATTTGATTTTCAAAAAATCAAATGATATACCAAATCTCAAAATTTGGTAAAAGTCATTCCCATCATTACACACAAATGTGTCATACAAGTCACCATCATTCCTTCACCAAAACCCATCACTAAAAAGTAATTTAAAGTGACAAGTGATGTGACATGTGGGTCCCACTAAATTCAAAATCCGAGTGGGCCCGCAAATACTCCCGGGCCCGGGTTCGTTAATTCCAAATTAACGATTTTTCCGTTGCGACGTAATTAAATCAAATTTAATTAAATAATTATACCAACCAAAATTACTATTCACGTCGCTTGCGAATTAATTCTAAATTAATTTGTTTGCCCGAATTAAAATCCAATTTTAATTCCGCGTCGAAATCTAATTTCGTTTAATATATCAAATATATTATTTTATCGATTAATTCCAAATTAATCGTTCTCTCTCTTCAAATAGTATTTTATCCTAGATAAAATCTCTCCTTAATTAATCCTAAATTAATTATGTTCGAATAATACGTCATCGGTGAATCTTCGGGAAGCGGCCAATGAGATCCCTGGATATGTTGGCAGTAAATCCAGTCGTCGGACTATCCAAACACGTACGTACCTTGTACTACGTTTTTACCGATTTACGAGACATGGTTGGCTTCTATGAAAGTACCGTGCCTACCCAATTCTCCAGAAATATTCTTAAAGGAATATATAATCTATGTCAGACGTAGTATACGTAGTATTGCGTATTGCAATCCAGTATCGGATGTCACATGCAAGGCCTGGGGATGGAATAGTGTCTTCCTCGTACGAAGCATATATCGGATTACAAGCAACTAGTCTATTTAATCGGATAATCATGACCTTGTCATATTATCCCGATGGTTGCAACCAATTAGAGTACCAGTTTTGTATCCATGCGTGATCATCATCTCCATATGACTGAAGTGATACTTCCATCTTGACATCATACCCAATACACTACGATTCTCAATAAACCCAGAAGAGGCGTACACAGAACCTGTTAAAGTCCTTGACGACCAAAACCAAAGCGTATTGATTGTCACAAGTACTAGCGATGTAAGTCTCAGGTAAAGACCAAATACACCTACCCTGATGCGGATTCTCATAGACACATAGTCATACTACTAATGGGATTCTGCGGGGTCTATCCAGAGCGAAGCTGTTTCCGTACCATCGGTAAACACAACCTCATATCACACTTGCATAAGTATCCAATACTTAAATATATGAGAACTATGTTGTTATGCTTCCATAACACGCACAAGTGTAATACTAGTCTATTCCGCATTATCGATGTCCAATCTCGATAATACTACGACTAGGGATATTTAATGATTAAACCGTTATGGATTGATACTGTCTCATATCTTGTAATCCGGAACTAATCATAAGGACTTTTATCATTTATATATTAAAGTAATAAAATTACAAAATGATAAAATGCAATTTCCATTGCTACATAGTTAATTTGTACAAAAACCACAATGTCTTTTACAAATAGTGACGCTATGGGTCATAATTGTCTAACAGTTTGTTCTTCTTTGCAGCTACTTGACTCATGGAGGGACCTTACTGAAGGTGACTACACCATGAGGGTCGAGACAGTGGATGTCATTTCAGCAAGAGCAGTAGGAGTTTCCAGTTTAAGTTTTTCAAATAATAGTTATTTAAATTTGAACAATGTGTTATTCATTCCTGGTTTTCGCGGGAATTTGATTTCTTTTTCTAAACTTTTGGATGATGGTTTTTCAGTTTCTTTTAATAGTAATTTGGTTATTATTAGTAGAAATGGATTAACCATGTGCACATGAAACTCGAAAAATAACTTGTATGAGTTAAGACCGTTAACACATATATCACTGCTCAATACTGAAATATTTAAGGTTGAGAAACCTAAAACAAAATGGAAAAATATTTCTCACGATGACACATATCTATGGCATCTTAGATTTGGTCATATCAGCCTTGACCAGATAGATAGGTTTATAAAGAACGGAGCCTTAAACCAGTTAAAGCTCGGATCTTTACCAGACTATGAATCCTATTTAGAAGGAAAAATGACCAAAAGACCTTTTACTGGAAAAGTTATAAGAGCCAGTCAACCACTTGAGCTAATACATTTGGATGTTTGCGGACCGATGAATGTAAAAGCCCAAGGTGGTTATGAATACTTCATCACATTTATTGACGATTATTCAAGATATGGGTATGTTTACCTAATGCATCATAAGTCAGATACTTTTGAAAAGTTCAAAGCGTATCGTGCTAAGGTTGAGAACCAGTTAGGTAAGACAATAAAAACTCTACGATCGGATTGTGGAGGAAAATTCTTTGACAGAGATTTCGAGGAATTCTTAGTTGAGCATGAGCTAGTATCACAACTCACAGCACCTGGAACACCACATCAAAATGGTATTGCAGAGAGGAGAAATCGGACCCTACTAGACATGATAAGATATGTGTTTAGTTATAGTTCACTACATAGTTCATTCTAGGGGTATGCATTGCAAACATCAATGTATATCCTTAATGTAGTTCCATCTAAGTCTATTCTTAAGACTTCCTTAGAGTTGTGGAGTGGTCGTAAAACTAGTTTACGACATTTCCGTATATGGGGGTGTCCAGCACATGTGTTAAGAATAAGACTACTAAGTTGGATCCACGTTCACATGTGTGCCTATTTGTAGGCTATCCTAAGGAAACTAGGGATGGATTCTTTTATAGCCCTGAAGATAACAAGTGTTTGTATCGACAACCGTCACGATCTAGAGGAGGACTATATGAGAGAGTTCAAACCTCGTAGTAAGGTGTTGCTCAATGAGTTACTTACTGGTTCGACCAACGCACCATCATCAATGACAGTTGACAAACATATTGCACCTTCGACATCTGAGCGTCAAATGCAAGTTCGTCAGAATGATCTGCCACCTAGACATAGTGGGAGGGTTGTATGACAACCTGATCGCTATCTAGGAGTTAGAGAGGCACAAGTTGTCTCTTCCAGTAATGGTGTAGATGATCCATTGACCTATCATAGTGCGATGGATGATTCTGACAAAGAGGAATGACTCAAAGCCATGCACCTCGAGATGGAGTCTATGTACTCCAACTCAGTCTAGGAACTTGTGGACCAACCCGATGGCGTAAAACCCATAGGTTGCAAGTGGATCTACAAGAGAAATAGGGGAGCAGATGGAAGGTACAGACCTTCAAGGCTAGGCTAGTGGCCAAGGGTTATACCCAGAAAGAGGGAGTTGAATGATAAACACATCAAAATGTACTTTGAACATCACTAATTCGGCTTATTTATAATGTATTTAATCTTAATTATAGTTTATTTTATGTTTTATTATTAGGAAGCAATGGAATATGAAGATTAGATCAATTACACATGTTTCGGGACCTTGCAGACGCATTGAAAGCGCACGGGACAAGCAGAAATGCAGGAATCATAATCCAGCAAAGCCAACCACGATTCGCGATGAGCAAATGCCACGTGTCCCGACGCGCATACGTATTCCAAGGTTTATGCTTAGTTCATTTTTACGTGAATAAGGTCTCAATGGTCGCTCTATATAAACCCAACTTCGTCCAAAACCCTAACAAGAGAGAAAATAGGAGAAAAATAGAGAAGAAACACACAACAAAGAGCCACAAACACAAATTTGAGATTGAAGAATGAAGAAACTTCATACCAGATAGGATGCTACTGTAATCTCTTCAGGCTATGTTTCTTTCTTCTATGGAGAACTAATCTTCTAGGCAAAGCTAAGGATGAACTCTTGTATTTGATTTCTTATATTCATGTCGTTGATTCTTGAATTCTTTTTAAACGTTAATACAATTGATGTTTATTATTCATTATTATCTTTCGATTCATGAACCCAGAGATTGTGTTTATCAATTTGTATATAGATCCAGTCATGCTTCTTCTATGTGTGATTTGTGAACTCAGTTGTGACTGGTAAAAGTTATTTTATGATTTGGTATTCTGCTGCAGTATTACCTGAGGGTATATTTTCGAAGTTAGATAAGTCGTAATGATGACTTTGTGTGCTGTTAACATAGAGAAAATAAACAGTGATTAACTTAGAATTTAATATGTTTAGAATTGAATATCTTCCGATTGTTGGTTTGGGATGTGAAACCTTCAACTGAGTAATAACAAGAATCAATAACTTAATATAGAAATTTGATACAAGAGGGATTCCCGATGCTTTGCTGCCTCTCTCTATTGATAACCTTTACGTTTTTCTATTAATCTTCACTTTAAATCACCAATTCAATCTATTTATTTTCATTAAGTTACTGCTAATGTTTTGTTTAAGTAAATCAGTTCTTTGTAACCATCTCTCTGAGGAATCGACACCCCAACTATATTGTGATAGCCGCAAGTACTTTTTGGGCGTAATCAAAATTTGGCGCCGTTGCCGGGGAGACGGTTTACAAGAAAAATGAGCATGTTTGCTTGGTCAACAACAAAAGCGGTAACTTCGTTCCATCTTATCTTTTTTTATTATTATTTACTTATTTATTTTATTTTATTTCAATTTCAGTTTTAGTTTAGTTTTGATTACTAGTTTATTTTTTTAATTATTTATTTATTTCATTAATTTTATTTCAGTTTTAATTTTTATTTATTTATTTTTAGTTTATTCTTTTATTTTTGTTTCTATTTTTATTTGTGTTTAATTGTATGCCTAGACGTAGGGATAGGTTTGGTAGATTTGTTTATCTTTTTTATTTTTTTTTACTTTTTTATTTTATTTTATTTCAATTTCAGTTTTAGTTTAGTTTTGATTATTAGTTTATTTTTTTTAATTATTTATTTATTTCATTAATTTTAATTTTGAATTTTTATTTTATTTTTTTTATTTTTGTTTCTAGTTTTATTTGTGTTTAATTGTATGCCTAGATGTAGGGATAGGTTGGTAGATTTGTTAGGATTGAAGAAGAAAACTCAGATTCATATAACATATTTGAAATCCTATTGCTACACCACCTAGATCTAGCATACACAGCATGAGTGAGTACGAGAGACCATCCATTAAGTCTCTTAAAGAGTACCTTCACCCCACTCGCACACCTACACCATTATGCATCATGTTTCCTCCTAATGCACCACATATAGATTTTAAGCCTGGAATGATACAGTATCTCCCAACCTTTCATGGTTTGGAAAATGAGAACCCATATGTGCACATTAGGGAGTTTGAAGAGGTAGTAGCAACCTTCCATGACCAGTTTGGGACCACTGACACAATTAGACTGAAGTTCTTCCCTTTTGCCCTTAAGGATAGAGCTAAGAGCTGGTTGTACTCTTTAAGACCTAGATCAATAGGATCATGGGGCGAGATGACATATGCATTCTTTAATAAATACTTCCCACACCATAAGACGAATGCCTTGAAAAGACAAATATCTACATTCTCCCAAAAAGACAGTGAAACCCTTTTTATCAAACATGGGAGAGGTATAAGGAGATGTTAACGAGTTATTCTCACCATGGATATGAGAGTTGGCGCTTAGTGAGCTATTTTTATAACGGTTTAACCCCTAGAGAGCGCCAATTTGTGGAGACAATGTTCAATGGTGAGTTCATCCGAAAGGACCCTAATGAGGCATTAGAGTACTTAAATGACTTAGCCGAGAAATCTCATACTTGGACTAGACCTAATGCCATTGATAACACTGATAAGACACACCCCACTTCTTCTAGCCGAGGCATACACCACTTTAGGGAAGATGATAGTTTTAAGGCACAACTTGAGCTATTAACTAGACATATAGGAGCCTTACTAGCCAAAGATTGCAAGACTACACATGAAGTAGCCCAGCTAGAACCTCACGAGGTATGTTTTGTGTGTAAAGGGAATGACCAACTGGCCCAAGAGTGTCCTTTATTTAGTGAGATGAGGGAAACATATGAGGAATAGTGTAATACCTTAGGGATGCACAAGAAGCATTACACACCTTATTCTGACACTTATAATCCTGGTTGGAGGAACCAACCAAATTTAAGTTGGAGACATGACTCTCAACAGCCCAGTCAAATATCACAGCCTAGGAGTTACAGTGCCCCACAGTATCACACACCTCATGTTCCTATGAATTCTTTAAATGACACTATGCAAGCATTTGTGGAGGCCCAGAAAACATTTGTGGAGACCCAGAACAATACCAATCAAAAGTTTGAGTCACTAATAACCCAAATAGCTGAGGAGAATAAGGAGATTAAGAGTCAGGTCTCTAAATTGACTAATGTTCTGAGTGTGCATGAATAAGGAAAATTCCCATCTCGGGCTCAACCTAATCCACAAGGGCAACACATGGCACAGATTGATCATGAAGCAGCTAATGTAAAAGGTGTTAATGCCATATTCACTAGGAGTGGTAAAGAGATAGGCTTGCAGAACACTTCCAACACTGTAGGTGACAGCAAGGATAGTAGTCCAAATACCCCTCAAGAAGATCAAGAGACACATTTCCAGTTAGAGTACCCTTTCCTCAAGCACTTAGGCCCACAGCGAGAGCTCCAGACCCAAATGGTGAGATCCTAGAATATTTAAAGCATGTAAAAATCATATTTCCTTTGTTACATGTGATAAAAATAAGTTTCCACTTAAGCGAAGGTTTTAAAGGATCTATGCACCATGAAGAGGAAGCATAATGTGAACAAGACTGCATTTTTAACAGAAGAGGCTAGTGCAGTAATTGAACAGAGGACTCCACCAAAATTCAAAGATTTAGGATGTCCCAATATCACTTGCCATATTGGCACACTTGAGTTTGGTCAAGCGTTATTAGATTTAGTTGCTAGTGTTAATCTCATGCCATACTCTATCTATAAGTAGCTAGGGCTTGAAGAGACTAAACCTACATTAGTGGTTTTACAGTTAGCTGATCGCTCTACTAGAACACCACGGGGAGTAGTCGAGGATGTTTTAGTTCAAATTGATAAATTCTACTACTCCGTCAATTTCCTAATTTTAGATACTCAATATGTGGTTAACAATGAGTAGAAAATTCCACTTATCTTAGGTAGACCTTTTCTTGCTACAGCTAATGTACTTATCAATTGCAAGAATGGTCTCATGAAGCTATTACTTGGGAATATGACACTGAAAATAAATATTTTTCATGTTGAAAAATAACCACAAGGTGATGATGAATGCCAATATACATACATGTTAGACACAGTCTTACCAGAAATAGCTTTTTCACAACATGAATCACACCCTCCCGAACTGAAGTTGAACCCAAAGAACCGTAAAAGGAGGAAACGGATAGTTAATGCTCAATTGAAGATGATACCGGGGAAGTTAAAAAGGAAGTTGAGCCAATTTGGTCATATTTGCAGCCTCAAATTTCAACCACCAGACCCTGGGGGGTCAATAGATAAATTTCCACAGCTAGACAATGATTCTTTCTCATGCCTTCATCAGTTCGCTACATGGAAGCCACCATGACAACATTAAGTGGTTACATCTGGCTGAATACGTTAAACTTAGCGCTAGCAGGGAGGCAACCCTTGCATCTGCATTTATTTTATTTATCTAGTTATTTTTATCTATTTTTATTTTAGGTATTTTATTTACTGTAGTTTTATTTTATTGTGTGTTAATTGCATGTTTATTATTTGCATGAGTATTAACGCAGGTTTTAGCGCAACCCACGCAGCTCACACAACTAAAGTCTCACCAGCAGGAACCTGATCAACTCCGCGTCTGGTAGTGTTGTTCCTTAATCTTTTTTTCTTTATATTTATCTTACATTGAGGACAATGCAAGTTTTAAGTGTGGGGTGTATGCATGCGCATGATAATACCTGTTGTTTTGTTATAAAAAAATTTATTTTGTTTATTCTTAGTCATTAATAGTAAAACATAAGTCCAATGATGATATTGTTTGTTTTAGGGTGAAATCTTAGAAACGATAAGTTCCTGATGTACTTTTATCTGATGCTTTGAGTAATTGATCTAGGTTAGACTCGTAAGCACTTAATTATAGGTTTTTAGCGTTAAGAACCTAGGTTGTTGGCAAAGTAACTAGTTGAAGAAATTACATGTCGATGAATGACCGTTTGCTTATATGTCTATCATGATTTGCTAGTGTTATGGTGTGTGGTATGATTAAAAATAAAAGAGAAAGTCTCTAAAGAAAGAAATTAAACCACCTATAATCGATAAGCGTGAAGCTACCCATGGGCGAGTATTAGGACCACCATGAGGAGAAATGCTACCTTAAAGGGTAGGTGTGTTGAAAAAAGAAAAGAAGGAAAAGAAAAATTTAAAAAGAAAAAAAAATGAGACAACAAAAGAAAAATAGAAGAAAAATCATACCATACTGAGCACAGAAAAGCAACTACATAGCATAATTGAGATATCTAGGTTGTTTTACCCATCGGATCCTAATTTTTAAACGAAATCATTGAGTTGTCTTACCTAGGAATCAAGCTGTGAACGAACCTTTACACACACACACTGTGAGTCTGACTTAGATGATTTATTCAAGAACTTGGATTTGTGTTACATTGAGTACTTTGAAAGTTCTCTGATTTCATTACTAGGTATTCTTTGAGGACAATAATATGTGTAACTATTAGGACTATTTCATTTTGTTTTTGCATGATTGTATGTTTTGAATAACGTTTGTGGGTGTCGTCGCTGTAAGCCCTCACGAGACTATAACTCGTCCACTAAGGTCGCCTAGGGGTTTAAAGGCTTGTTGCATACGCTAAATACAATCGTGATCCCTACGAAAATGGCTTAGATAGTTTTATTTATTTAGTTCTTATTTTATTTTGCGCTTGAATTGTTAGGGACTAGCAATAAACTGGTTGGGGGTTGTGATAAGTGCATGAAAGTGTACTTTGAACATCACTAATTCGGCTTAATTATCATGTATTTAATCTTAATTATAGTTTATTTTATGTTTTATTATTAGCAAGCAGTGGAACATGAAGATTGGATCAATTACACATGTTTCGGGACTTTACAGAGGCATCGAAAGCGCGCGGGATGAGCAGAAATGCAGGATTCATAATCCAGCAAAGCCGGTGACGCATCGTAATGTGCATATGTATTCCAGGGTTTGTGTTTAGTTCATTTTTACGTGAATAAGGTCTCCAGGGCTGCTCTATATAAACCCAACTTCATCAAAAACCCTAACAAGAGAGAAAAGAGGAGAAAAATATAGAAGAAACACACAACAAAGAGCCACAAACATAAATTTGAGATTGAAGAACGAAGAAACTTCATACCAGACATGATGCTGCTACAATCTCTTCAAGCTATGTTTCTTTCTTCTATGGAGAACTAATCTCCTAGGCAAAGCTAATGATGAACTCTTGTATTTGATTTCTTATATTCATGTTGTTGATTCTTGAATGCTTTTTAAACGTTAATACAATTGATGTTTATTATTCTTTATTATCTTTCGATTCATGAACCCAGAGATTGTGTTTATCAATTTGCATATAGATCCAGTCATGCTTCTTATATGTGTGATTTATGAACTAGTTGTGACTGGTAAAAGTTGTTTTATGATTTGGTCTTCTGCTGTAGTATTTCCTAAGGGTATATTATCGATGTTAGATAAGTAGTAAAGATGACTTTGTGTGTTGTTAACATAGAGAAAATAAACATTGATTAACTTAGAATTTAATATGTTTAGAATTGAATATCTTCCGATTGTTGGTTTGAGATGTGAAACCTTCAACTGAGTAATAACAGGAATCAATAATTGAATATAGGAATTTGATACAAGAGGGATTACCGATGTTTTTCTGCATCTCTCTATTGATAACCTTTACATTTTTCTATTAATCTTCACTTTAAATCACCAATTCAATCTATTTATTTTCATTAAGTTACTACTAACATTTTGTTTAAGTAAATCAGTTCTTTGTAATCATCTCTCTGAGGAATCGACACCTTAACTATATTGTGATAGCTGCAAGTACTTTTTGGGTGTAATTATTGACTATGAGGAAACTTTCTTGCCAGTAGCCATGCTGAAATCTATCCGCACTCTTCTGTCCATTGCCGCATATTATGACTATGAGATTTGGCAAATGGACGTCAAGACTGCATTCTTGAATGGCAATCTTGATGAGTGTATCTATATGGTACAACCAGAGGGGTTCATAGCCCAAGGTCAAGAGCAAAAGGTTTGCAAGTTGCAAATGTCCATTTATGGACTCAAGAAAGCATCTCGATCTTGGAACATAAGATTTGATACCACGATCAAGTTTTATGACTTTGAGCAGAATGTTGATGAGCCTTGTGTATATAAGTGTGTCATTGATGGGAATGTGGTTTTTCTTATTTTATACATTGATGATAATTTACTCATTGGGAATGATGTAAAGATATTATCGGATGTGAAAACCTGGCTAGCTAACCAATTCCAAATGAAAGATTTAGGAGATGCTAGTTATGTTCTTGGGATCCAAATACTTTGGGATCACAATAAATGACTGTTAGCTATATCTCAAGCATCCTACATTGACAATATCCTTGTGTAATTTAGGATGTAGAGTTCCAAGAAAGGTAATTTACCTTATTGACATGGAATTCATTTGTCAAAGGAACAGTCTCCTAAGACATCTCAAGAAGTTTAGGAAATGAGACATATCACATATGCCTCAGCAGTTGGTAGTCTCATGTATACTATGTTATACACGAGTCCGGACATCTACTTTACAGTGGGAGTAGTCAGTAGGTTTCTTTCTAACCCAGGATTGGATCATTGGGTGGCTGTGAAACACATTCTCAATTATCTTAAGAGAACGAGAGATTATATGCTTGTGTATTCTGGTGAGGATATACAAACTCTGATTTTCAGACGGATGTCGATTCTAGGAAATCAACATCTGGATCAGTGTTTACCCTATGTGGTGGAGCTATAGTACGGCGGAGTATAAAACAATCTTATATTGCTGACTCCACCATGGCAGCTGAGTATGTAGCAGCTTGTGAAGCAGCTAAGGAAGTAGTCTGGCTCCATAAGTTCTTGGGAGATCTGGAGTCGTTCCACATCTGAATAAACCACTCACACTTTATTGCGATAATAGTGGTGCAGTGGAAAATTCAAAGGAACCAAGAAGTCACAATAGGGGAAAGCATATAGAGAGAAAATATCATCTGATTAGGGAGATAGTACAGAGAGGAGACGTTTCTGTTACAAAGATTACATCTGCAGAGAACCTGGCTGATCCGTTTACAAAGACCTTGTCAGCTAAAGTGTTTTAAGATCACCTAGATGGTCTATGATTACGTGACATGTCTCATTTGCTCTAGTGCAAGTGGGAGATTGTTGGGATATATGCCATAGAGCATCATGTATTGTAAACGGTATTATATTTTATGAAATAAAATGATGCATTATTTATTTATCTAAGTGTTTGTTTAATATCACATATTGTATATTATCATGTTTACCCTAGATTATTCATGTGCCTTCAGACTTTGTGTATGAGTGTTATACACAAAAGGATTTAAGTCTGAAGTTAGTAATCTAAAATAGTTCATAGAGAGTAAACAAAACGGGTACTTTGTTTATAGTTTATCAATATCTGCAATCCATTGTATAATTTTATAGCGACCTTGATCTGGTATCGTCCATGTGGAGATATGGGAATGGAGGAACCTTGTATGATGTTATCATATAGGACTGGACCCATATAGAAATGAGTTTCTTATAATATCCGTTAATAAAGAAATTCATTTTGATCTACTAGATGGTCATATATGGATTGATCTTAATCCTGAGTGTACTACGAACTCCTGCATGGCAGGCTATGTCCTTTGATTTACAAAGGTGGATTTTAAGTTTACCTAGTCAATTTAATTAATGGCCAGTTAATTAAAAAGTATTAAGATTAAGACTCAATAAATAAATCTTTATATTACCCAAACTATAATCTAACCCCTTATAAACCGGTGATATTGGAAGTCATCATAACCCCAGATACTAATTTAGTTACGACACATAGCTAGGGCTGGTAAAATAAAAGACATAAAATGCTGAAAGTAATTGCTGTAAAGTAAATACTGAAAGGTAAATTACAATAAAATAAATGCTAAGGTAAAAGGAATTACTTTTACTACTACTAATTTAGATATCTCCAATAAAATAATAAATAAACTTGTGATAATATTACCAACCGACCAATCTGGCGGTATTCTGTTTAAGTCAAATTAAGTCCAACCAGCCATTAAGGCGGTAATATTTGTCCATAACCAGCCATAAAGGCGGAACCAAAATAAAATTACCAACCGACCAATCTGGCGGTATCCTTGATTAGTCAGGTTTAAACCAGATTAAAATAAAATTACCAACCGACCAATATAGCGGTATCCTTTTTAAGTCAAATTTTAAATAGTGAATATATTATTTTTAAGGGAGATTAATCTAAATAGCAATAGTAAAAGAATTACCTTTCACCCTAGCTGGGGAAGTTACCTCCTCATGATGAATAGTAAAAACTGTAAGAAGTAAGAAAGTAAATTACTATTATTACAAAACGTAATTAAAATTATTACAAAACTTAAAAAAAAAAATTAAAACGAAACTTAGAGAGAGAAGAACTCCCTATTACATCAAAGAAATGGGAGAGAATGGTACAACAAATTCTGAAATCTCGAGCTCAATTTATAGGCGCGGGTAAGCTTCCAGCGTCGCGACGCCAAGGGCTTTGGCGTCGCTACTCCAGAACAGGAATCATGGCATGCTCTCGGCTTGACACGTTGCGAGGCGGCTAAGAGGATAAGACGACACGTGGCGTGGCGGCTAAGAGCTCAATTATTATGCTGATGTGGCGATGACGTGGTGCTGACGTGGCAAGGCGGCTGAGATCAATTGTCGGCACCGTAGGATTGCAACACGTGTCACGGCGTGATTGGCTGATGCTGACGTGGCATGTTGACTCGGTTGACCATCTGATGTGGACGATGATGTGGCACGACGCGTGGCATAGTTGACTCGTTGACCGATGACGTGGTGATGACATGGATGACACGTGGCACACGTGGCAATTGAGAGTGTCGGCACTTGGCTGATGATGACGTGGCATGTTGACTCGGTTGACCATCTGATGTGGACGATGACGTGGCACGGCGCGTGGCATAGTTGACTCGTTGACCGATGACGTGGCGATGATGTGGATGACACGTGGCACACGTGGCAATTGTGAGTGTCGGCATCGTAGGATGATGACACGTGTCACGGCGCACGTTAGCATATCGGCTGTGATGGTGACACGTGGCACGGCGCATTTTAGCAAAGTCAAACTTCTCAAATTCTAACCCGTTTACCCCACGCACGTTAGCAAACTCCGGTGCACGTTAGGCGTCGCGACGCTAAAGGCTTGGGCGTTGCGACGCGGACAATTTACCGAAATACCCTTTTTGCCAATTTTCACAGTTTTGCTCCAAATTACCTCCAGAATGTCCTGAAACTTTATTTATCTACAAAATAACACAAAACACATCAAAATATTCACAAGACTCAAGAAACTATACAAAATATTAGGATAAATGAGTGGGAAATAGTGATATAAATACCACTCATCACACCCCCAAACCTAACATTTTGCTAGTCCTCGAGCAAAACATAGAATAAAATAACATGAAAATAAAATTAACTAAGCCACTTTCGTAGGGATCACGGTTGCATTTAGCATATGCAACAAGCCTTTAAACCCCTAGGTGTCCCTAGTGGACGAGTTGTAGTCTCGTGAGGGTTTACAGCAATGATACCCACAAACATTTTACAAAAGTAAAAAGGTAATAAAACTAATGCACACAAAAGCAAAAAGACAAGAGAAAATAGAATAAAGAAGTTAGTGACTAATTAGGTGAAACTTCTACTCCAAGTTACTAATTGTTTTGTTTCATTCTAAATTACCAAATAAGTAAATTCTCCGATTATTTTTACCATTCTTCATATACACAGCCAACATATATTAAACAACTCATTTTTGCCCACAGCAGTCATAAGTGCAGTTGATAAGAGAGTAATATTTTTGTCCTAAAGTTCTATCAGATTTCACACCTTTTTGTAGCAATGGAATAATTTTTTCTCATTTTTCTGATTTTTTCTTTGATTTTTTTTTATTTTTTATTATATACAATATCTTCCATCTATGTAACGAGTGTTAGGTTGGTGGCTCCCAAACCAGTTGGCTTTAGGGCACCAGGTGTTAAGACACCCCTACGGACTTAATTACTCAGACTTCAGATATATTTTTGCAGCATCTTTGATCCATGTAACGAGCTTTGGGCCAGTGACTCCCAAACCAGTTGGTTTTAGGGCACTAGGTGTTAAAACACCCTTACAGACTTAATAACTCAGATCTCTGACGTTTTTTTTTTTTTTTTTTTTTACTCCATCACTTTTTTGAGATGCTTCCTCCAATTAAACTATAGCACTGAATATTACAAACTTTTCAATTACAACTCATGTCCGTATGTTACTATGTATGTTGATAATACCTGCCAACTGAGCATATGAAGATCCATTTTAGTCAGTGTTATGGAGAATTCACAAATTAAATAATTCAAAAGGAAATAAACAAAAATTAACTTGTTTCGAAATAGGTTTGAGATACGTCTCAGGAGTAGAAATTCCTTACTCGGCTATCTCTTACCAATTTCACCTTTTTAGTCAAAACAAAAACACAAAATATTTTTGTAATTTTTGAAAATTTTTCAATTTTTTTTTATTTTTCGAAAAATTTTGGACTAAAAATAAAAACAACATACAAACTAAAAACAAGGTACTAATCAACTAAAGAACTCTCATTTCTATGATTTTAACGGAATTTTGTTGCATAAATGAAAAATTTTAACGGAAAGTTTTAACACAAAAGCATTGCACCCCCAAACCTAAATTAAGCATTGTTCCCAATGTGTTCAAAACATAAACAAAAGGTAGGAACAATGGTACCGAGTTTATGCTTTAGTCTCCTCCTCATTGCTGTCGTCAGGTGGTGGGTCAGGGAACTCTGGAACAGTAATGTGCAAATCATTTGCCATTTGTTGTAGTCCATGGCTGATTGCTCTATTATATTGAAGCATATAATTCACACGAGATCCCAAACGATGAACTTCCTGAGAAATAGTGCGAGGCCTTGATGATATTTGTGGTGGCTGAGGTGGTTGTTGTTTTTGCTGTGCAGAAGAAGATGCTCCAGCTTGAGCTTGTCTCTCTGTTTGGAGTTGCTGGATTATACGGGCTGTTAAAACTGTCATGGGTTGCATTGTTTCTTCTCTGGGATCAACAGGCACCATGGCCAATGTACAAAGTGATGTGATCAGGTAGCAGTAAACAGACCTGCCTGTGTTGATCTCGCAGCCCAGGCTATATTTGTTGAGATTAATTGTCCAACATCAATAGTAAGGTCCTCCAGAATGCAATATAACAAGATCATGCGTTCCTTTGTGACATAAGTAATGTGTGATCCTGGTAACAACGATCGGGTCACAAAATGGAACCACACCTTTGCTTCAGGTTTGAGTAATCTCGAACTTATCTTCTGGTGTTCCCCATTGCTACTCAATACCCAAGCCGCATTAGGAACACACAATGTTTCTGTTAAATGTGTAATATCAATCTCTTCCTTAACTGCAGAGTACTCATCAGCTTCCATATCAGGTAATCCATAGAATCTGTTAATTGTAGTAGGATCAAATGCTACATGTTGATCTCTAACCATTGCTACATATGCACGATGCTCATAAGCATTAGCGTAAAACTCCCGTACAATAGCTGCATAAGCGGGGTGAGGCTGCAAACAAAGATTTTGCCAGTGTCTGGTTGCAATGATCCTGTCAATCTCCGGGAATAGTCCGGGGCGGATTTCAAAACCTCTCTCCATAATATGAACTTTTCTAGTCATTCCCTCTTCGAATCTCCTCTCTGCAGCTGCCGAAACAAATTTTGTAGTGTCAAAACTGGGTTCAGCAGATGTTGAAGCCCTGGATCTCTTCGGTGGCATTGTTCATAAAATTTTCGACAGAATCTCCCCTAAAATCTCAAAGTTTCCCACAAAACACCCTAAAACTATCAACACACAAATCCCAACTTCGCCCCAAAACTACAAAGTTCACAAATCCAACATTTCCAAAGTCCAACCAATTTCAATAATATCTACCACACAAATTACCAAATTAATTTCTTCAAATTATACTGTTGATAATTTTGAAAATCTGGACCTGTTTTTCCTCGGCTTTGGCTTGGCAGTGGGCTCGGTTAGGCTTGGCTTTGTTCGGTTTTGGTTGGTTCTCGGTGGTGGTGGCTCTGCAGTGGGTGAACTCGGCGGTAGTGGTGTTTCTTGGTTTCTGGTTTCAGTGGTAGATCTCGGTTTCGGCAAGAGTGGCTCACGGCAGATCTTGGTGTTTGGTGAGTGGTGACTGTGATGATTCTCGGTGATGTTGGTGCGGTTGGTGGGTCGTGGTTGGCTTGGCAGTGGCGGGTTCGCGGCTAGTGGTGTCTCGGCTGGTGGATCTCTCGGTGATGGTGGCTTGACACGCTCGGTCAAGTTGGAGATTTCGGTGATGGTGATTGATTTCGAAGAAGAAGATGATGATGAGTTTGGTAGATCTCGGTCTCTGGTGGCTCGGTAAAGGCTTGGTGTTTGACTTGGCGAAGGTTGCGGTTGTGGATCTCGGTGATGGCCCTTGGTTTTGGCGATTTGGGCTAGGTGAGGGCTTATGGTTTAGTGGTGTTTGAGGAAGAAGAAGGAATAAAAATGAGATCTGCGGCGCCTCTGCTTATGTTCTTAGAGTCAGCGTCGCGACGCTGATGACTTTTTTTTTTTTTTTTTTTTTGGCAAAACCAAGTCTTGCGACGGATAAATCCATAGGGACGCGTTCCAAGAGCTAACTCCTTACTCGGCCGTCTCTTCTGGATTGACTTTGTATCTTCGTGATTTTGTCAAATTTTTATTTTGTAAAAATCCCGCTTGCACTGGCTTGCTTTGTCCAAAAAAATTCCGTTTTTATTTTTCCTGTAAAACTAACACACAAAATTAAAAAGTTCACACAAAATATGAAAACAAATTACAAAAAATTGCATGGGTTGCCTCCCTGCTAGCGCTAAATTTTTCGTCTTCAGCCAGACGTGACTGAAATTCATCTGTTAAGGAGGTTTCAATGTCATTTTGGATGTCCGATTAAAGACAACCCGTGAGCGTTGCTTTTGAAGGGTCTCTTCCAACGGTAAAGTGGCAAAAAGAATTTTGTCTCATTCAGTGCTCGTGCCACCTTTTTGATCCTTGTTGTTCCAATGGTTCCTGAAAAGAAAGAAAGAAAATCAGGAGGTCTCATATAGTGCTTGATTTGGAATGGGAGTTCCATTCTGTCAAGCTTTTGGGCGATATTTTTGATTTGTACTCCCCAAAATAGCGATGTTTCTCCTGAATGCTCTGGATCCTTATTAAGTTCTGTCATTTGCTCCTCAATTTGCTCGGGTTTTTGTTCCTTCTCCACCTTTTCTTCACAGATGTATTTGATAATTTCTACATTTGGCTATTCATCTGTCATCTGTGAAATACATGCTTCAAGATTATCAACCTGAGGATGTAAAGAAATGTCAGATTTTAGGTCTTCATCCTCTGATCTGGGTGATGTGATTGGCTCAGGCAGATCTTCTCCAAACATTATTGCAAAACAATCTCCAAGATCTTCATTTTGAGGACACAGAATTCCATCCTCATTTGTTGGTGCAGTTGGTATAAACAGTTTAGCTTCATCCTCGTCAGAATCTGAATAATAAAAATCAAATCGAGACTTTGCTGGTTCGGGCTCCTGAACTAATACCTCTGGTTGTTGATACTGGTCAGCCTCTTCCTTTACTGAAGTGTCATCTTGAAATGATTCTTGAGGTACGTAGTTCTGGTTTTCAATCAATTGTCTCGTTTGATCTGTCAGTCTCTGAATTGATGCTGATTGTCTCTGAATACTTTCAAATTGATTCTGGCATGTTTCAAACATTGCATCCAACTTTTCGTCTTGTTTCTGGAACCAATCTTTGAGCATGTCAACCAATGATTCTTCCTCGGATGGTTCTGGTTCTTGATAAAAATCATAGGTGGATGGTGGATAAGATGGAAAATATGATGGTTCTTCGTACCATGAAGGATTTTGATAGCTCTGCCACCCTGGATTGTAGTTGTACTCGCAATAATCTCTTGGATGGTTACCATTACATATATCACATCTCTCCATTGCATTCTGATGAGAAAATGTAGTATTACTTGATTCTGGCATCCAGTGATAATTGTTGGGCTGGAAAACAGGCCTCAGAAAACCGGACTGTTGTTCCCAGATTTGGGGTGTATCTTCTTGTAAAGCTCGTGATCTTTCAATCTCCCAATAATGTTCCATTTTTTTGAACACCTGAAAACAAAAGAAAGAAATAAAAATTATAGATAAAGAAAATTAGATACGAGTAAATTGGATAGCTTCAAAATTAATAACTCAAGAAATATAAGTCCCCGACAACGGCGCCAAAAACTTGACCTGCGTAAACACACGTATAACGCAAGCGCACGTATCGTTCAAGTAGTATAAAAATATCGATCCCACGAGGACTTAATTCCTACTATTGTTATTAATTATTGAATCTATTTACTTACAAATATCTAATTAAATGGAGAAGAGAATGATTGTTTGATTGGTTGAAGTGGTTTTACAAAATAAATAAATAAATAAAAGACAAAAGAAAATACTAAGGAAAATAACAAAAGACACAAAGATCTAGGGTTGTGAATCATTCTAATATCATTTAAAAGATGAAGTGATTATTTTATGTTTGTGTAATAAATCAGTTTACTAACCTGGAACACTAAATTATGCAAAAGCCTCTGTCGATGGTCAGAAGCAAATACCCAGTTTAACCCAATTGAACCATATGTCTATGTCAACCAAATTATCTGGATTCATTAAGTTTAAGTTCCAATTATGGCTACCCCCGCCCGACAGGTATATTCCTATCCTGTAAGGAAATCTATTAAAGGGTTATCTATCCTCAAGGAAGATCGTGGCTATTAAGTCTAAGACTGAAACCTAAAATCCACATGTCTAGTTCATTTTAGATTTACCACATCAATCTTATTGGTGATCAAACAAGAAGAAGCATTAAGCTTAAGACTTAATAAGTAACCTTTAAATTACCCAAACTATAAAATAACCCCTTATAAACCGGTGATATTAGAATTCATCACAACCCCAGATAACTAACACATAACTAGGGCTAGTAACAACTTAAAAGTAAAAGACATAAAGTAAAAATACTGAAAAGTAAAAGACATAAAGTAAAACTGAAAAGTAAAATAAAATAAAATGCTAAGGTAAAAGGAATTACTTTTACTACTACTAATTTAGATATCTCCCATAAAATAATATATAAACTTGTGATAATATTACCAACCGACCAGTCTGGCGGTATCCTGATTAAGTCAAATTAAGTCCAACCAGCCATAAAGGCGGAACCAAAATTAAATTGCCAACCGACCAATCTGGCGGTATCCTTTATTAGTCAGGTTTAAACCAGATTAAAATGAATTACCAACCGACCAATCTGGCGGTATCCTTTTTAAGTCAATATTTTAAATAGTGAATATATTATTTTTAAGGGAGATTAATCTAAATAGTAACAGTAAAAGAATTACCTTTCACCCTAGCTGGGGAAGTTACCTTCTCATGGTAAATAGTAAAAACTGTAAAAAGTAAAAAGTAAAAATTAAATTACTATTATTACAAAACGTAATTAAAATTATTTACAAAACTAAAAACTAAAAACTAAAAGAATCTAGAGAGAGAAACTCTCTCTTTAGAAAGAATATAAGAGAGAGAGTGGTACACCCAATTCTGAAATTCGAAGCTGAATTTATAGGCCCGGGTAAGCTTCCAGCGTCGCGACGCCAAGGCCTTTGGCGTCGCTACGCTGGAATAGTTGGCGTGGCATAATGACGGCTTGACACGTGGCGATTCGGATAAGAAGATAAGGCGACACGTGGCGAGGCGGCTAAGAGCTCAATTATTATGCTGACGTGCGATGATGTGGCACTGACGTGGAAAGGAGGCTGAGATCAATTGTCGGCACCATAGGATTGCGACACGTGTCACGCTGTGATTGGCTGATGATGACGTGGCATGTTGACTCGGTTGACCATCTGATGTGGATGATGACGTGGCACGGCGCGTGGCATAGTTGACTCATTGACCGATGACGTGGCGATGATGTGGATGACACGTGGCACACGTGGCAATTGTGAGTGTCGGCACCGTAGGATGATGACATGTGTCACGGCGCACGTTAGCATATCGGCTGTGATGGTGACACGTGGCACGGCGCATTTTAGCAAAGTCAAACTTCTCAAATTCTGACCCGTTGACCCCGCGCACGTTAGCAGACTCCGGTGCACGTTAGGCGTCGCGACGCTAAAGGCTTGGGCGTCGCGACGCGGACAATTTACCGAAATGCCCTTTTTGCCAATTTTCACAGTTTTGCTCCAAATTACCTCCAGAATGTCCTGAAACTTTATTTATCTACAAAATAACACAAAACACATCAAAATATTCACAAGACTCAAGAAACTATACAAAATATTAGGATAAATGAGTGGGAAATAGTGATATAAATACCACTCATCAGTGAGGTTGGTGTAGCAGTCCCGACCAATAGCTACGTACTTTGGGGACATAGTTTGGTGTGTAGCTGGGGACGTTTTAATAGACATGGAGTTCACTCCTTCTTACGAGAAGTAGAGGATTATCTTCCTTAAGGGTTGATTTGGTACTTAAACAGTTAGAGCTCTCACGAATAGAAAGTTTAAAATTCATAATGGTTATGAATAAATCGTTCATTAGAGAATTAATGCTACTTAAGGTAACAATAATTAGAGCGGTATAACGGATATTATGACCGGCTATAATTATGAGATACTCGTGAAGGGTTAATTTGTATATAATAACTATATCGATGGACACCGACGTGGTTCAGCTTAATATCTATATGCGGCAAAGAGAGTGCAGCTTCGGATTTTTAGTGGAATAACCCGGAGTTAATTATTCAGAATATTTAATTAAGAGCTCAATTAATATTCTGAGATTATTGAAGCTCGGAACCGTAGGTCCATTTGGTCCCCGTGCTAGCTCGATATACTATAGCAGATTAAATATAATTGGATAGTCCAATTATATACTCACATATGAAAATATTATTAATATGATTAATAATATTATTTATTCACACTTGAAACTATATATTAAAATTTAATATATGGTTTTAATAATTATATGATAATTATTAAATGCATAACATTAAATTATATATGATATAATTTAATGAGACCATTATTGGAATTTCAAGTTTTGGGTTTTGGAAACCCTTGATTACTTTTGAAAGTTATATTTTCAAAAAGCTAATTATATATTTAATTTTGTAACATATTTGGTCATCATGATGGCATTTAATAAAAGATTTATTGTTGCAAAATTTATTATTCAAAATAGGGAGGTGGCAAAAACTTGCATAGGTGGAAGGGGAAATAGTTTGTTTCTTTTGGAAACAAATAACCCTAGGTATAAAAATATTTTTAATTTTTTTTGCCTAAGCCTCTCATTCTAACCCTAGCCACTTTTTCTTCTTCCAAAAACTCTCTCAAGTGTTGAGAGAAACAAAAACAAAAACAAGAAGAAAATAAAAGAAAAAACTTGTGTGACTTAGAATCTCTACAGAGTTTAGGGATTCGTATTGTGAGTGTAGCCCACCCTACATTCTGTTGGTAATGAGATATAGCTAGGAAGACTTTTTGTGTCGAACAAAAATTCATCCTCTTCCTTCTTCCTTGACCCACGGCAGTGAGTATTGTTTTTGCTCACTGTCGTACGTTGTATTAGTGAAACGGGGCTCGGTTTGTTTCGCGTTTGATCCAGAATTTTTAGAGAACTTTAAGGGGTATTTTAGGGCTGTGTTGGGACTGTTTTGGCTGAAAAATCAGATCTAAAACATAGCATAAACTTATTCATACAAAGGCTGAACTGGGCAACGGATTTGGTGCATTTCGGGTCCAAAATAGTCCAGTTTTTGTGTCGCTATTCGGGAGTTGTTTGGGGCTGTTCCGGGGCTGAAATTTTGTCCAAAACAGATGCGAAAATTCACTTTTGGTGTTGGTAACATTCAGCCATTCAAAGAGAAGGGCATAAAAAAATTTCAAGTCTGATTTGGGTGCTTAACGTGTTTCCGTTGCGCTAGGAAAGTGGTTCATACACATAGATCCTAGTTTCAGTGGCTTGGGGGACGGCAATACGTAACGCCCCAAGACCACCAGATTTCAGGGCTAGGGGGACGGCGATACGTAACGCCCCTAGACCCTAGATTCAGAGACATGACAATGGCATGCATTTGGGGACGGCGATACGTAACAACCCAATGGCATGGATTTGCACACCTGGCTCCAGTTCAGTGGCTTAGGGAACAGCGATACGTAATGCCCCAATACCATTAGTTTAGGCGTATGGGGGGACGGCGATACGTAACGCCCCCATGCGTCAGGTTTTCTACAGATACTCAAAGACATGGTTTTTCATATTGATGGTTTCTAAACGAGTTTTCAAAAGAAACAGTTTTAAGAGAAACTCAGAGGATTTCAGATAAGTGCTTAGGGGGACGGCGATACGTAACGCCCCTAATCACCAAGTTATTACAGTGTCTTTTTAAGTTTTTAGATAAAAGAATTTTTAGAAGGTTTTATGTGATTTCCAACTATGAAGATTTTCATGATAATCATTTTGCATAATTGTTTACTTTTATAAAAGAATTGATTTCCAACCGAGTACCAAAGTGGAATTTCATGTATATGATTTTGACACTACTTGATCTTGTATACCATCACATGTTTTGAATTCAGTTTTACTCCCAGCTGGCTTGGATACTTTCTAACATATGCGATTTCTTTTTTACAAACCTATACAGTTTCCAGAGTTTCTATTAAAGTTTTACGATTCTCAGATATAGAAATTCTAGCTTTTGTATATAGCTTGCCCTACGAGGCTAGATGCAGTTGTTATTCTATTATAGTGTGATTTCAAAATTTAGACCTTACACAATTGGTTTCCTTATTTGGTGAAGATATTTCTCTTTGACATGAAAGTTGAGTTATGTCTAGTTCAGATTCGATGAGTAAAATGGTAGTATGTTATAAGTATGTACTATGTATAAATTATATGTTGAGATGCTTGGTCGATTCATGATATTAATGTAAGGGCTGAGTGTTGAGTGTTTACTATATTCAGAATGTAGTTTGTGAAGATTCCAATGGATTGAATCCAATGTCGGTATCTTATGTTGTATAGAGGTCTTATGTTTCAGCTCAATGTTTCAGTAAACATTCTACAGTTCACAGTTAGCTAATGCTCGCTTTTTTAGCTCACGTGACCCATATGAAGTAACCAGCCATAGTTTAAGCCGACTAAACCACCACGGGTTTGGGATGGCCTTAGCTGCTAGTTTGGGTGGTTTGGTAGATAATAAGTTAATTCTGGTTAGGAGAAATTTGATGTTGTTAATATGTAAGGTATAGCTATAGTGCAGAAAAAAGAGTATATATGTATGTGGTTGAGGACTTCTAGTTTTGTGTATGAGTGTTGAGCAGAAAATATATCAATATTTACCGTCTCTTTTACTTAATATTTTGTATAGTTTCTCGAGTTTTATGAACGTTTTGATATAATTTAGTTTATTTTGCAGATAAAATAAAATCGAGACTTAATGGAATCAATCAGGATGAAATGTGGAACAAATAAGGGCAAAAATTAGACTTGACATTTTGATTTTGGAGATTGGAAACTTGAAATAGCGTTCTAACGAAGTACGATTTCGGAAATTCCAACTTTGCACAATTGTCGTATTTTGGCCATAACCTTTTACTCCGATATCGGATTAAGGTGATTCAAGTTGCAGATTAAAGAAGACGCAAAGATCTAAAACTTTGAAGTTCATAATAATTTCAAATTCTAAATTTTCCATGACCGAAAGTGATAAAACATCCGGAAGTGTGTTATGTGTAATTATTAAAGTCATTTTCAAAATAAAATAATAATAATAAAATAAAAAAATGAAAATTGTCAAACTTCCACCAAACATGCTTTCATGTTTGGTGGAGGATTTGGTGCCATGTTTGGTGGAGAAATTGGTGGAAGTCTTTAGATTTGCCTATAAATATCAAACTAAACTTTGTAAAATTTTCATGCTTTCTTTGGAAGAATTTCTCCATGTAAGCCTAAAGGAAAGTGTCTTGTATATTTATTTAAATTTTCTTGTATTTTCTTTTTATTTAATTAATAAAATTTTGTGTATTTTCATTTACAGCATGACCAGGTAATCTCATTCTACTAGGGTGACAAGGTAATACTTTTAATATAAAAAATTAGATTAATCTCCCTTATTTTAAATAAAATTTGGATTAATTAGTTACCGCCTATATGGCCGGTTTAGGTGACAACCTTATTTACCGCCTATATGGTCGGTTTAGGTGACAACCTTATTTACCGCCTATATGGTCGTTTAGGTAATAACCTTGTTACCGCCTATATGGTCGGTTGGACTTAATTGAGACAAATGGAATTTTCGCCCTTATGGTTTGGTTAAATATAATTAATTAATTAGTAAACATTGGCAATAAGGGAGATTTCTAATTTTGAAATATTAAAAGTGGATCATCTAACCCCCAGCATTTTCTTTCATTATTGTAATTTTATTTTTATTTATCTTCAAGTTATTTTGATGTTTTGTTTATTTAAGTGTTTAGTAATCCTTGGTATGTGTTGTAACTAAATACATAATCTGAGGTTGTGATGAATTCCAATATCACCGGTTTATAAGGGGTTATTTTATGTTTTGGGGTAATATAAAGGTTTATTTATTAAGTCTTAAGCTTAATGTTTCTTGTTAACTGACCATTAATAAGATTGATCTGGTAAACTTAAAATAAACTTGATGAAGGAATTTTAGATTTCAGCCTTAGACTCAATAGCTCACGATCTCACCTCGGGGCATGGTGACCATTAGGTAGATTTCCTTACATGATAGACATATACCTGTCGGGCGGGGGTAGCCACAATTGGAATTTATTTTTAATGAATTCAGGTAACTTGGTTAACATAGACATATGATTAATTGGGTTATTTGGGTGTTTACATCTGACCATCGACAGAGGCTTTTGCATATTTTCGTGTTCCAGGTTAATAAACCGATATATTGCACAAACATGAGATACCACTTCATCTTTAAAAGATATTGGAAGTATTCACAACTCTATATAGTTTTATAATATTGAATTTTCCTTTAATTTACTTTTGCACTGTTTCATTTACTTGTTTTAGCAAAAATCAACATCCAATCAACAAACTAATCTATTAGGTACTTGTAAACATTTAACTTCATAAATAGATAGCTAAGGTATTAAGTCCTCGTGGGATCGATACATTTTATACTACTTGAACGATACGTGCGCTTGCGTTACGTGTGTGATTTCACCGATCAAGTTTTTGACGCTGTTACCGGGGACTTATTTATCTTTTACTATTAATTTTGGGGTTAGATACCTTTACCTGTGTCTAATTTATTTTTACTTATTATTTTTATTTTCTTGTATTTTAGGTTCTCAGACACTACATGAGACGAACCAGAAGCTTTGAAATCCGACCGTTTGACCCAGAAATTGAAAGAACCATCAGACAATTGAGAAGGGAAAGACGAGAAGGCCAAGAAGCACTGACCAATATGGAACCTGAACCATTGGAAGTTGCACCACCAATTCATATTCGAGACAGAATTATTTCGGTGGTTGACAGCTTCATTTCATGTATTGTACTTCCTCTCTTACCAGCAATTACGTGTGACATCAAAACATGCATTCAGATGATACAACAGTCAGTTCAGTTTGGGGGGAATGCAACTGAAGATCCTAATACCCACATCTGCAACTTCCTGGAAGTTTGCAGTACATTCAATTACAACCGAGCAGCAGAAGAAGCAATGAGACTGCATGTTTTCCCATATTCCATGAAAGACAGAGCTAAGGCTTGGCTACATTCACTACCAGCATGTTCCTTCACAACCTGGAACACTCTAGCCACCAAATTCCTTTCAAAGTACTTTCCACCAGCCAGAACTGCAAAGCTGAGGAATGACATTACATCATTTGTATAATATGACTCAGAATCTCTCTGTGAAGCTTGGGAAAGATACAAGGAATTGCTCCGGAAATATCATAACCATGAGATTGCAAAGTGGCTACAAGTCTAAACTTTCTATAATGGACTTTCTGGAGTGATGAGAATTACAATTGATGCTGCTGCTGGAGGAACCTTAATGGAAAAATGAGAAGATCAAGCATGAGACTTAATTGAAGAAATGGCCAACAACAATTCTTTGTGGCCAACAGAAATGAGCATGATCCAATGAATTGCAGGATTTTACGAAGTTGGAGCCAACACAGCAATGAATGCCAAGCTGGATCAAATGTGCAAATTCATGGAAATATTTAGCACGAAAGTTGTAAACATCGTCGGGTCTATAAGTTCACCATATGGAGGAGCACCAGAGGCAAACCAACATGATGAGACAGTGAACTATGTCAGCAATTTCAACAACCAGGGAAACAATCCATATTCCAACACCTACAACCCAGGGTGGAGGAATCATCCTAATTTCGCATGGAGCAATAATCCAGGGCAAAGGAACAATCCACCACCAGGATTCCAACAGCAAAACAAAGGCCATGAGTATGAAAAAGAACCAGGAATAACAGAAGTGATGGCTTACTTGAAAAAGCTAGAAGCAAAATATGATTCTAAAGCAGCATCATATGATGCTATGTTTCAATCCCAAGCAGCATTAATTCAAAGTCAAGCAGCATCTTTGAAAACACTGGAGAATTAAATGGGACAGCTGGCCAATGCTCAGAGTTACAGACCGTAAGGTACCCTTCCTAGCAACATAGAACCAAATCCAAGGAACATGGGGAAGGAGCAATGTCATGCCATCACTTTGAAAAGCGGTACTGAAATCAACAAAAATGTTGGAGTCAAGGCAACTATTGAGGAAGTTCCAAAAGAAAGTAGCGAAGCATATCAACAGATGGGGGAAAAATAGGCAAAAGCAAATGATTGAGAAAGATTCACTTCACCTCCACCTTTTTCCACAGCATCTCTAGAAAAACAAACTAGACAAGTAGTTTGCTCAATTTCTATAGATCTTCAAAAAGCTGCATATCAACATTCCATTTGCAGAAGCGTTGGAACAAATTCCCAACTATATCAAATTCATGAAAGATATTATGTCACGAAGATTGGGAGATTACGAGACAATAGCATTGACAGAAGAATACAGCGCCATCATTCAGAGGAAGCTTCCCCCAAAGTTGAAAGATCATGGCAGTTTCACCATCCCTTGCACCATAGGAGAACATAACTTCGGTAAGGCTTTATGTGATTTAGGTGCTAGTGTTAACTTGATGCCTTTTTCTATTTACAGGAAACTGTAAATTAGAGAAGCAATGCCCACCTCAGTCTCTCTGCAACTTGCTGATAGATCACTCACATTTTTTAGAGGTGTAGTTGAAGATGTGTTTGTCAAAGTCGACAAACTCATTCTCCCAGCAGACTTTATTATCCTTGACATGGAGGAAGACGAAGACATGCCCATCATTCTCGGGAGACCATTCTTGGCTACAGGTCGAACCATTATTGATGTACAAAAAGGTGAACTAACCATGAGGGTACATGACCAAGAAGTAAAATTTAATGTTTTCAAAGCCATGAAATTCCCGAATGATGAAAAAAAGAAGGAATATTTCAGACTTGATGTGATAAATAATACCGTCCAGAACTCCGATGCAATGCAAAGTTCCACTGACAAACTTAGAGCATGTCATCTACCTGTGGAGCCTGAAGATAAAGTGTACTACACACTGAACAAGTTAAATCTTGAACTGCAAGCAACTGAAGAGAAAAGGCTCCACCAACTCAATGAATTGGAGGAATTTCACATACAACCTTTCGAGAATGCCAAATTACACAAAGAAAATGCCAAGAAGAGACATGAAGAGAAGTTAGTGTGCATACAACTGGAACCTGGGAAGCGGGTATTGTTCAGCAAATCAAGGTTGAAATTTTTCCCTGGGAGGTTAAAATCACGGTGATCAGGTCTATTCTTAATCACTCAAATTTTACCAGATAGAACCGTTGAGTTATATGATCCCAATTCTAATTAAACATTCAAGGTTAAAAGTAAGAATGTCAAGCACTACTGGGGAGAATCATTGGAGCGACAAAAAGAAAATGTCACACTTTCAGATCCAGCCTAACGTTCGGGCAGTCATGTCTAGCTGACGACGTTAAACTTAGCGCTAGCAGGGAGGCAACCCATGAAAATTGTGTATATATTCAGATTTGGTATGTTTTATTTTTATTTTTTGTGTTTAATTTTTGTAGGTAAAGTCACATTTCATGATGGAAGATGTTCTCGCAAATCTTCACAAGCAATTTCATGCTCTCCCTTAAAACTCTATGATGAAAGTCTACAAAGCTCGCTTGGAACGAATGAGACTTCTGATGATCAAAGGTATTCTTAATGACATTCGTTGGATTATTGAAGCACGTGTCTGATTGGTAGGTGAGTCTTCTGACTCTTATGTGTCATATCTGTCTGGTTTAGCAAGAAGTACCTATGCTAAGAAAATAAGAGCTAAAAGAATGGGTGTTTGCTATAAATGTGCACGCATGACATGTAATACTCGTTGTCGTTCTTTAAGAATGATGTCTGATAACCGTGAAGATAAAATTAAATTCATTAGGGATGGCTTGAGTAAGGAGTCTTTGGATGACATATCATTGACTCTTGAGACGCATCCCAGTGGATATGTGCATCACGCAATTCACATGTTACATGCATAATTCCAAAAAGAAAGACAACATTTAAGTCTCGGGAATCTGACTCTAAAAGACCCTGTTTGCCAATTTATAAAAAAAATTGGATGGGAAGCTTGTCCTTGACGCATAGACATTATTCAAGCTGTTACTTCTTGTAAATATTATTATCTCTTTGTATTTATCTAATAATTGTTATTTTTTTTGTTATTTTCTTTTATTTTCTCCGACAGGATCCATACTTTTTGACTTTCACGATATATTTTACTGTTTAGCTAATAATTATCATTTGGCAGGCACTAGTGCTATTATTACTCACCCTTTTTGGGGTTCTATAAATTCAACTCATCATTACACTCTTGAAGACATCCAGAGTTGAGAAAAAAATACATTAAAAAAATGAAAGCAACTTTAAGAAGACGAGTTGTAAACATTTGTGTGTTTTGTGGTATTAGTGCTGGTTCTCAACCAGAATTTGTAGCGGCAGCACATGAATTGGGTCGAGTCATAGCTGAAAGAAATATGCACCTAGTATATGGCAGTGGCAATCTTGGACTAATGGGGTACGTTTTAAGGGCCGTACAGAAAGGAGGTAGTTAAGTTCTGGGAATCATCCCAAAACCCTTGGCAGAGTCGAATCTGATATGACCATCAAACGAAGAGGAACTTATCATGCTAGGTATGTCCGAACGACTTGTGCAAATGATTAACCGTGCTGATGCTTTTATTGCTTTGCCAGGTGGCTTAGGTACGATTGAGGAAATTTTTACGGTACTATCTTGGGCAAACCTGAACATACACCAGAAACCGATTGGACTGTTTAACACTGATGGATTTTAAGATTTTCTTTGTGTGTTTCTTGATGATGCCCGGAGAAATGGGTTCGTATCAAAACATGTAAAAGAAATCATCTTCACTGCCAGAACTGCCAATGATTTAATTGACCAAATTTTAGCCTTTGAACCACAAATTGACTTTATCTTTCCGAGATAAACTGGTCTGATAATGATCGTGGTAAGAAGCGTCGGATAAATTTGGATCTTAACCTTTAATTTTCTTTTTAGATGTATAATTTCAGCTAACCATGTACTGTTTCTAAACTCTTCTTCTACTTTTTAAGACATTGGGGACAATATCTCAATTAGGTTTGGGGGAGGGGAATAGTTGACTAGTATCTTGTTTTTATTTTTTGATTTTTAGTCAAAACGTTTCAAAAATTCAAAAAAAAAAATTTAAAAATTTTAGAAAAAATTAAAAATATTTTGTGTTTTTGTGTTTGAACTTGACTAATCGGGTAAAATTGGTGTGAGATAGTTGTGTAAGGAATCTCAACTCCTAAGATGTATCTCAACCAATTTCATAACAAGTTAATTTTTTGTTTATTTCCTTTTGAATTATTTAATTTGTGAATTCTCCATAATACTGACTAAATTGGATCTTCATATGCTCAGTTGACAGGTATTATCAACATGCATGGTAACATACGACCATGATTTGTAGGTGAAAAGTTTGTAATATTCAGTGTTCTAGTTTAATTGGAGGAAGCATCTAAAAAAGCAATGGAATAAAAAAAAACCACATTTGATATCCGAGTAATTAAGTCTGTATGGGTGTTTTAACACCTAGTGCCCTAAAGCCAACTGGTGTGGGAGTCACTGGCCTAAAGCTCGCTACATGGATTGAAGATGTTGTAAAAAAAGTTATCTGAAATCCGAGTAATTAAGTCTGTAGAGGTGTTTTAACACCTAGTGCCCTAAAGTCAACTGGCTTGGGAGTCACTGGCCCAAAGCTCGCTACATGGATTGAAGATGTTGTAAAAAAAAATATCTGAAATCCGAGTAATTAAGTCTGTAAGGGTGTCTTAACATCTAGTGCCCTAAAGCCAACTGGCTTGGGAGTCACTGGCCCAAAGCTCGCTACATGGATTGAAGATGTTATAAACAAAAAACAAAACAAAAAATCCATTGCCAAAAAAAGGTGTGAATTCTGATATAATTTTAGGACAAAAAAATTACTCTCTTTTCAACTACACTTATGAATATTGTGGGCACAATGATTTGATTAATACCTTTTTGGTTGTGTATATGAAGAATGGTAAAAATAATCGGAGAATTTATTTATTTGGTAATTTAGAAAGAAAGAAAATAATTATTAACTTGGATAGTACATTTCACTTGTTTAGTCACTAACTTATTTATTCTATTTTCTCTTGTCTTTTTACTTTTGTATGCATTAGATTGACGTTTGTGGGTATCGTCAATGTAAGCCCTCACGAGAATACAACTCATCCACTAGGGACACCTATGGGTTTAAAGGCTTGTTGCATACGCTAAATGCAACCGTGATCCCTACGAAAGTGGTTTAGTTTAATTTTAATTATTTATTGCATTTTATTTTGTTGTTTTGCTCGAGGACTAGTAAAATTTTAGGTTTGGGGGTGTGATGAGTGGAAAATATATCAATAATTACCGCCCATTTTACTTAATATTTTGTATAGTTTCTCGAGTTTTATGAACGTTTTGATGTGTTTTAGTTTATTTTACAGATAAAATAAAATCAGGAC
Organism: Zanthoxylum bungeanum; assembly: GCA_019454045.1. Lineage (NCBI taxonomy): Eukaryota > Viridiplantae > Streptophyta > Magnoliopsida > Sapindales > Rutaceae > Zanthoxylum > Zanthoxylum bungeanum. Next base: position 5,952 of record SKCR01036932.1, on the reverse strand, counting down.
TTAATGAAATCAATCAGGACGAAATGTGGAACAAATAAGGGCAAAAATTGGACTTGACATTTTGATTTTGGAGATTGGAAACTTGAAATGGCGTTTTAACGAAGTACGATTTCGAAAATTCCAACTTTACGTAATTGTCGTATTTTGGCCATAACCTTTTACTCAGATATCGGATTGAGGTAATTCAAGTTTCAGATTAAAGAAGACGCAAAGATCTAAAACTTTGAAGTTCAAAATAATTTCAAATTCTGAAGTTTCCATGACCGAAATTGATAAAACATCCGAAAGTGCGTTATGTGTAATTATTAAAGTCATTTTTAAAAACAAAATAATAATAATAAAATAAAATAATGAAAATTGTCAAACTTGCACCAAACATGCTTGCATATTTGGTGGAGGATTTGGTGTCATGTTTGGTGCCATATTTGGTGTCTTATTTGGTGGAGCAATTGGTGGAGAAATTGGTGGAAGCCTTTAGATTTGCCTATAAATACCAAGCTAAACTTTGTAAATTTTTCATGCTTTCTTTAGAGGAATTTCTCTATGTAAACCTAAAGGAAAGTGTCTTATATATTTATTTAAGTTTTCTTTTATTTTCTTTTTATTTAATTAATAAAATTTTGTGTACTTTCATTTACAGCATGAGCAGGTAATCTCATTCTACTGGGGTGACAAGGTAATACTTTTAATATAATAAATTAGATTAATCTCCCTTATTTTAATTAAAATTTGGATTAATTAGTTATCCCCTATATGGCCGGTTTAGGTGACAACCTTATTTACCGTCTATATGGTCGGTTTTACATTTCAGACGTAGTTTCTGCCTATATGGTCGGTTTAGGTAATAACATTGTTACCGCCTATATGGTCGGTTGGACTTAATTGAGACAAATGGAATTTTCGTCTTTATGGTCTGGTTAAATATAATTAATTAATTAGTAAACATTGACAATAAGGGAGATTTCTAATTTTGAAATATTAAAAGTGGATCCTCTAACCCCCAGCATTTTCTTTCATTATTGTAATTTTACTTTTATTTATCTTTAAGTTATTTTTTATGATGTTTTGTTTATTTAAGTTTTTAGAAATCCTAGGTATGTGTTGTAACTAAATATATAATCTGGGGTTGTGATGAATTCCAATATCACCGGTTTATAAGGGATTAATTTGTGTCTTGGGTAATATGAAGGTTTATTTATTAAGTCTTAAGTTTAATGCTTCTTGTTAACTAACCATTAATAATATTGATCTGGTAAACTTAAAATAAACTTGACGAAAGAATTTTAGGTTTCAGCCTTAGACTCAATAGCTCACGATCTCACCTCGGGGCATGGTGACCTTTATGTAGATTTTCTTACAGGATAGACATATACCTGTCGGGCGGGGATAACTACAATTGGAATTTATTCTTAATGAATTCAGGTAACTTGGTTAACATAGACATATGATTAATTGGGTTATATGGGTGTTTGCATCTGACCATCGACAGAGGCTTTTGCATATTTTCGTGTTCCAGGTTAATAAACCGATATATTGCACAAACATGAGATAACCACTTCATCACAACCCTAGATAGTTTTATAATATTGAATTTTCCTTTAATTTACTTTCGCACTGTTTTATTTACTTGTTTTAGCAAAAATCATCATCCAATCAACAAACCAATTTATTAGTTACTTGTAAACATTTAACTTCATAAATTGATAGCTAAGGTATTAAGTCCTCGTGGGATCGATACATTTTATACTACTTGAACGATACGTGCGCTTGCGTTATGTGAGTGATTTCACCGATCAATGAGAGATGCCAGAATTCCATAGATCTGTAGTTTAGTGTGGATTCGAGAAGATAAGTTTACTACGATATTGCATTCAGTGCAATGAGTGAGTTATCAAGGTATTATACATGTAAGGGGTCATTGGATAAAGATGAGATTTATAAGTTTGTGTATATTTATATACATCCGATTTCTTTTTAAGTTCTTATTGTTACTTGATATATTTACATAAAATATGAGTTACTTACTGAGCCTTATAGATCACACCCCAACAGTTTGCTAGTTTTACAGGTTCGCATTGGACTTAAAGAGCTAGAAGATTACTATAGGAGTCTTGAAGACAATGGATCACCCCGAAGCAGTCAAGTTGGTCTTGAGTCGTTGTATTGTTGTGGGATGTGTTATGGTCTCACATAGCCTTAGTTTTATTTATTTGTATCATATGTATAATTTTAATCGTGATGAGCACGTAGTTGTTTGTAGTTATCTCTCTAATGTCAGGTCGGAGGCCTATTTTCTTATGAGTTGAGATATGTCAGGTCGGAAGCCTATTTGCTTATGAGTTGAGATTTTATCAGGCCAGAGGCCTTTTAGAATATGAGTTGAGAATAATTGATTGTATTTAATATCAGGACACCTCGTAGTACTGGACTTTGATCTAGGTTTCATGATTTTAGCAGAGGTCATGCCGAAATTTTAGTAGCATTAGAGGCTTATGGAGATGGGTTTTTCTGTCTCCTATCGGTAGCATATTGGCTTCATGCGAGATATTATAGACGGAGTTAGCAGACGGGAGAAACCGGGACCAAGCCAGTAGGGGTCAAGCCTTCAATCTCGAGACCTCGGCTCCAAGACTAACATCCCCACACGAAGTTGCTCATGTAACAGAGGACACGACATACACCGCCTTGAACAGACCGTTGGCTTAAATAGTGTGTGAGATACCAGATAAGCGTCTACTGGTGGAACCCAACACAAGGAGATTCAAGATGGACATGATGAATCAAATGGTCTATTGTGCCCATCATCAAGCAAACGGACATAGCACGAAGAATTGCATAGATCTGCAGGAACATGTCGATGACCTAATAAGAAATAGCTACCTCATCAAGTATGTTGGTCATGGGGTCATGAGGGCGAGGCAGCGCCGATAGCAACAGTCATCAGGGAATAGTAGGAGAGGGGATATGCAAGGTGTACTTGATTAGTTTCCATAGTGCCTCTTGCTTATTACGCTCATTTAGCAACTTTCTGAGCTCGTTATTATATAGAAGGTGAAACATCTGAGGGTGGATCCACAAGTAGGATTAGGATGAGAAGTAATCAGCTGCAAAATTGAAGGCCCAAGTCTAATCACGGGGGCGACTTCTTCTTTTCTTATAGGAATTTACAGCAGGAGAAACATCTCATTTTGCCTATGGGAGGCTATGGCTATGCTTTTGTTAACTTTACTCACCCAGGAGCCGTTCAGAAGTTTCGCATTGCTGCCCATAAAAACCCTGGAACGATGAGATGCTGAGAAGATATTTTCAATAGAGCCTCTCTTAGAATGACCCTCAAAGAGTTATAAGATGGGCAATAGACCCCCTGAATATGAATACGGCTTTCCCATTTTTTAATAAAAACTTGTTATATATACTTGTTTATTATTTCAACGGGGAAGACATGTTTAATATCCTTGTGAAATACTCGTGATCAAAATGCATCAAGGGGTGTAGGACATATGGGAAAGGTGCGAAATCTGTGGCACGCCAATCCCCGGTGTCGTTATCAAACCCCCGGGCTGGAGCGTCAACACCTAACGACTTATACTTTTGGGGAATCAGAACGAGAATATTTGCATGGTGTTTGGCGCCTCCGATATCTATAGCACGCTCGGAGAGAGAGTCGGCGTGAAATTTGGTACCCTAAGGTAATCATAGCAGTATGGGTTGAAGATAGCTGCGGTACTACGGTACCTTCGTGGGATCGCATAGCCCGTGGGCCTTTTGCAACCTCGGGATATGCCTAACACGAGGAAAGGGAATTCCCATGTGGCGCTGGCCATCCCATTTCGAACCTATCAAACATAGCACGGGGAAGGCAGGAACGCCCCTATGGCGTTTGCAAGACTGGGGTTTTTCCTAGTATGAGGACATTTCTTATGGCGTTGGTCACCCTTTCGGTCCGTAGCTCGGCTCGTCGGGATATCTGGATTGTAAGATTTAGAATTAATGTTTTGGGTAACATGGAGCAAGACGTTATCTCAGGTGCCATTGTTGTTTCTTTTGGGTCAATACGGGGTATGTGATACGTCACCATGTTATACTTGTCTTGTTTTTGTCTTGGTTTCTATTTTGATGGATGACTTGGTGTGTGACGTCATTTTCAGTCTCCATAGTGATCGTCGGAGGTTGAAAATCTTCCCTCCTAGTTAAGTCTTGGTAAGAAATATGATGGCTCGGGGCTGCATTCGTTCTGTCGAGGCCATATTTAATGGCACAAGGAGAGAATATTCCTTTGTGGCCAAGTTGTTATGAAATTTCCATGTTGTGGATGAAATTGAGCATGTTATAATGCGTAGGAAAAATTCCAAGAGATTTCATAATCGTTTTGGACACTTTAGTAAGCTTTTTGGGATTTTTCCATAAAAATCATAACAATGTAACTTATGGGAAAAATTATAATTTTTTTAAAATTAAAAGGGCTTATCAGTCACAGGTACAGTGACTGGATCACTGTAGCTGTGATCTGATCTGGTTCCATGCTTGAATCGGCTTACCGGTTCTCCTAGTTGTCCAATTTGTCAAACCGGTAAACCAGTTCACATGTAACTGCGAAAAATATTTTCGAAAAATTTTCTCATGATTTCTTGATGCATAATCACTCCTAATATTGGATATATGTGAGTGATGTGGGATTAAATTAAGGGTATATGATACATATTAATTCGTCTGAATTTAAAAAAATTCTAAAAATCGATTTCACCAGCCGTCGTGCCGCATTTATCCCAACAATAATGTGATTATAAATGGTTTCATCCGCACACAAAACCAAAGAGGAATTAATATTTAGTGTGAACAATAATTTGAAATATTATTTTTTAAAGTTTTATAAGGGTAAAAGGGAGAAAAATTAGGTCAAAACCTCTTATTAAGTCAAAAAATGACTAAAAGTAATAAAAAATGATTAAAAACTAATAAAACTTAAAATCTTATGATTAAAGAGTAAATAAGTTAAGTGGTATTTTTTATAACAAGTAATGGGAAATAGAGTTTTTATTTTTTTAATAAAATAATTAATTGATTAAATTCAATAAATTGCTTAATTTTTGAATTATTTATTAGCATTTATTATTTATTTTTTATGTAGGAAGTTATGGCTGTAAATGAACCGAGTTGTTCATGAACATCTCGAGCTCGACTCATATTTGAATTTTATAGGGAAATTATTTAAAATTTGAAAAAATAAATAGAAAAATAAATATTTTAAATTAATATAATGACTCAAATTCGAACAACACATGTAAAACTCAATTCAAACTCGAACTTAGATAAATCCTTATTGAGCCGAGTCGAGTCAAGCACTATTCGACTTGACTCAGCTCGATTACACCCCTACAAGAGGTTCTAGGTGCTAGTCAAGATAGTGAGGAATATTTTTTTTTGGTTTTAAGAATTACAATTATTAAATAATTTTTAGTTTTTTTTTTTTATTTAGATTGAGACTGTGAGACTAATTTAAATTGATGTCGCACCATCCATCTAATTGTTAAAATCTGAAATTGAAGCAAATAAATTTACAACGCATGAAAAATCAAACAATGTGAAATTTTGTTAGGAATTAATTTGTTGAGTTTTTTAATTTATAGTTACTGTAAAATAGAATTATTAAGTATTAATTATAGGTAGTAACTGTTTGATAGTTTAGTGATAAATTAGGTTCTATTTGGTATTACAGTTAAAAAAAATATTATGAACAAGTGGTTGTTCATAAATGGTATTATATAATTTTATTTTATGTTAAAAAATTAATTGTAAGGTGTTTTCCTAATATTTTAATGGTGGTAAAAAACTAAAAACTTTAACTTCTGCAAAATTCCATTTTTAAAAGAAATCACGATTACTTATGACAACTAAATATTTAAAATTATGGTTTGACCAAAATTTAGTTTTTGTCATCTCACCATATATCAA